>VZRQ01004000.1:2064812-2119970 GCA_013397975.1 Machaerirhynchus nigripectus | reverse complement strand
TTTTTTTACTATAGATGGATCCCAAGTGACAAAGCCTATTGAATTCAACTGGTGCTATATCTATTCAGGGACAAAAAAAAAAGACCCAGACAAAATAATGCATAACTAAATTATTTATTTGCCCTGATATCCTCCATATTAGTGGATTGATAATTTTTAAAATCTAAGCCAGTTTCTGGCTGCAGTGTAGGACAATCTCAAGTGAGAAAAGCTGATTTAAAATCGGAAAAGAATTAGCAGATTTTCACCTTGAAAGGTTATTAGAATGGGCTACATTCTCTCATAAAGACTACTCTATTCCTGTATTAAACAGACAAAAATGAGCTGAGGCTGGCATTCCACAAAGGTCCAGCTAATACAATACAAAAAGTTTCATTGTTCTAATAGTAATTTACAACCACAAATACTGAAAGTTTAGAAAAGCAATGGTTAATATATTTAGGAGTCTTATATAACTTTTAATAATTCATGTTTCATTCTGCATTCACTCAATCTTAGGTTTGTAAACATATAAACAAAAGGTCGAAACAACAGCTAGAGGATAAATCTCTTGAATAGAAAAAGGAAATGCAGTCACTTGTATTCTGATGAATGTATCATTTACAATGATAAGGAGATAAAAAGTGCTAAATGATTAGAAAGAAAATATTTTATCTTCTCGGGCACTGAATTTGAGGTGGTTTTGCATGAACACTTTGGGCTTTACCTCTCAGCCTCTCCTTTTACTTGCCAGCTGCAGCTTTTTTTAAGTATGCCTCACTGGCAGACAGAAAAAAAACTGGTAAGTCTTTTGAGTGAGGCAGAGAGACTCTTTTTCTGTCACTTCCTCACACACACGCATTTCTAGAGTGGTGCTGCAGAGTTAGAGAAAAACATTTTTGAAACACCCAAAAACCTACATACTTCCTTAAAACAATTTTAGGAAAATAACAATTTCTTAAGGTATACCTGCACACCTCCCTAATTTATATTTGTCTGTTAACCTACATTTTTACTTTTTCTTTTCCGAGAAAGATCAAGATTCATCTCTCTGTCAATATTCTGGTGACATTCTATATCCAGAGAGAAAAAAGTAGCCCTTCCCTCACTTTCACCATTCAACTGCTGAGGTGTTTTTTACAAATTCTATGTTTAACATTTCTATATTAGGTCACTCCTCTTCCTAAACCTGTATTTTTCAAATCTTAAGTATAGCACTTCTCCAAATGTCTATTTAACCCTTCAAGTTAATTGGTTTCTGTTGGGCTTTGCCTATTGTTTTCAAGGGAAGCAGCTTAGTTTGGATTTTTGGAGTGTTTTTCTAAAGCTAACATTCAGTTCCTAATCTCTCTTGATCGTTAAATATTAATTTATTGACAGACCACAGTCAGTGTGTCATAATAATCTGATATTTCCTGTGCCTAGAGGACCAACAAAAACTGACTTCTAGGAACAAGTGCATGCTGAGCCCTGCAGCAGTTCTCTTTTTTTCCCATATGAGTTTATATAACTGTTGTGCTTAGCCAGGTCAGGATGCAATTACATTAAGTGCTGTATAAATATTAGCATCCACTTCATCCTTCACAAGGTTCTTGACCACAATGAAAGGTGTGAAAGATCATAAAAAGGGGTAGATTAATTGAGGACCTTGGAGTGATGTCATCATGGTGGTATGCGGAATTTACCAAGTAAAGATAGCACAGTATAGATGGTTAAGATATGAAGACCTGTTCTAAGGGGTAGTCAAATCTCTTTTTACTTCCCTTTTTTTTATGACCACTCTCCCTCATATTAAGACTTACATCCACATCAAGTACTATAGCATCTTACCAGGTAATTTATTTCTTCTTTATGCTGTAAATATTTCAGTAGTTTCCTACATGAATTTGATTCATTTATTGTAAAAATCTCTTTATTCTGCCATCCAATTAAAACCAGGTTCAGTCTGAAAATAACAGTGTTCATGCCAGGAAAACATATCTAAGCCTTTGCTAAGTCTTCCAGCTGTAAGGAATTCATAAAGCTTAATTAAACTCAAACACAAACAGCAGTGGAAAAAAAAAGTCTTGAAAGAAAACCAAAGAGTAACAGCCATATTTTCGTCTGAAAATTAAGGTAAATGGAAGAAATGCTTCATATGTGAATAAAATGCTTCAATGGACTGTTTATTCTTATTATCTCACATTCCAGCTATCCTGTTATGTATTAATTGAAAGGTCATGAAGTTTCACTTCAGCTTTGTCTGCACTCTGTTGAAACTTCCCATAACAATACTCCTCAGTGAATGGCAGTATCTTTCCCTGCTGCATTAAACAGGGAAACTACTTTCTTGTGTTTCTTCAAATACTGGAACAACATTTTCACAAACAGCTGACTGAGGGGCAAAGCTACACCTCACTGGCAACTGGTATAATTAATTATTCGTTGCACTGTGCTTTGGAAACCTTAGACTGTGCAAAGATATCCCAGATAGGTTTCTTTTTTTTTAAGATTTAGCTGCAGAAGAGGGATTTTTACTAACTTGAGCTTTATTTTTATTAGCGTGGTGCTGGTCTCATAGCCTTTTCTTTATTTTTTCCAATTTCAGAATGAAATAAAATTCTAATACAAGGTTCATTTGTCTCTTGCATTGATAATGGCAGAATACAGCAGTTCATCTAAAATTCAGATTTGAAGACAGCAAAATGTATTTTATCCAGTGTTCAAAAGCTTTCAGCCTGAGAAAATAAAGGTTGGAAACTATAATTCTGCAAAATTCAAGTATCTTGTGAAATGTTCTAACTCTTCATCTTGATGGACTATTAATGCTCCTTCAATAAAGCATTGCCAGAAGTTCCAGATATAAAGTCATCATTTTATTGCCCAGAGGAAATTGGGAGGAGGGTTTTTTTGTTTGGTTGGTTGAGGGTTTTTTTGTTAATTTGATACATTCATTTGGTGTTCATTGGCTATAATAACAAGCTATAATAACAAGCTTTCAGGTGAAGAGGATTTTTTTGGTCGCTTTAAAAATTAGATGCATCTTACCTTAAATCAGATGTTATTTGAATTTTTAATGATGGAATTTCTTGAAAACTTTTAAAACATATAGACATTTTTGTTATTCTTCCAATCTGCAAATGCATGTTAGATAACAAGACATACAAGCCTTTCCCCAGAGGAGTGACACTGATTTACATTCAGTCAACAGTATACATGGACTACATAATTATTCTCATAAATTTTAAATAATGTTTTGCATAAAAATACAAAACACAACAATACTCCTTCCATTGAGTTTGTTACTTGATTTTATTCCAAAACCTGCAAATGTCCACCTTCTTCACTGTCATTAATCATTGAAGGAATTACAAAAAGAAGTTATGATATCTAGTAAAAAAAAAAACAAACCAGAATTATATTTTAACCATTATGTAAGCTTGTGTAGTTCATCATTCTTGTTTTAATTGACTTTTAATCTTGTGCTTTTTAAATATTTGTGCTCTAAAAACACTCGCTTATAGAAGAGATATAACAAAGTAGTAGATTTATATTTACTTCCTTTCATTCCAAAAACTTTCTTAGGAATTGTCTGTTATTTTGACACATCAGCATTCCCTTACATGGCAGGAAAATCTGAAACTTAACAGTGCTTCTTACTCTGCCTCTGATGGAAAGTGTGAAACTAAAGCAATGTCCTCTCCAGGTGGGCCAGGTAAGCTTCAACAGACAGTGGAAAACATATGGGAACGTCTGCTGGTGCCAATTCACGTGAAGCAACTATTGATAATCATTGCCTAGCGCTCTTATTTCTACTGGGCTGCTGTAACACTGACTGGAGGACACCAAAATAGAGGAGGCCTGCTAGGCTACCCTTTTCCAGACATACAGCCTTTTCAAAAGGTCTCTGCAACTGCAAGCTGGCCTCTTCACACAAGCACAAAAAGCATTACGCTTATGGCATTGGGATCCAAAATACATAGAAGACTGCTGAAAGAATTTTTTCAACTCCATCTGCCTGCAGACCACAGACAAGTGCTGGTATAGTTACTGATATCACTTCCCTTCCTGGTAATACTCCTCAATGGTGAGAAATCATATTTATAAGGCTAGTAATGGAGGACAGGAGTGGTTGCTATGAAGCTCTCTTCACTAGATCACCTATGGAGCAGACTTGGTGTTGTTTTGTCAGGGAGCTACTTATTCTGCTTGCTTGACTGGTTGCTATGGTTCACAGAAAACAGCAGCTGCTTGAGGAAAAGGAGGGGGAACCTCTAACAAAAGGACATGAAAACCATTAGTCTAAAAAATTGATTAACTGTTAAGGTAGTGATATCCTGGGTGTATTCCTCTGGCGAGGTTGAGAGAGCAAACAACAAAAAAGGGGAAAAATAAAGAACAGGGCCATTATTTATTTCTGCTCTGATATGAAAACTTACATTATTGGTATTATATCTCTTTGAAGTTTAAATGAACAATCAAAATGTGACAGCAGAGTAGTTTATCTTTCTATGCCCATATTGCTGATAATAAGTAAACAAAGGCATTTGGTACAAAATTGCTATTTCCTATTGGTCGCGCTGAGAAAGAAATGTGGTATTTTAGATGCTGCTGTATGGTCACTATAGGGAAATGCCATTTGTTTCAGAGGGAAAGAATATCTCTTCTAAATAGATTAATACTTTTAATATTTTCTTACTTAAAATAGCATGCTTACAAAATAAAAATAAATAAAATGTAAAAAAATATTGAGGAATGTTGTGAAAAACCTCAGCACAACAAATTTTTAGTTTGCACGTTCCTCCATCAACAGCTTGAAATAAAAATTCACAATATTTCCTTATAAAAAGATTTAATTAGTCAATTCTACTCTAAAACAAATGGGGTTGAATTTTAAAAAGTGGAAAAGCTTAGCAAAACGACATCTGTAAATATTTTCTCATGTAGGAAAAGAGGATTGCAATGAGAAACTCATTAAAAGCGAGGCATGAAAAAGAAGAGATGAGAAGAACAGTTCACAATCTGATTCAGAATCTTAGGAAGACTTAATATTTTCCATTACTATTTTCACATTAAAATTGCCAAGTAAGCTTTCCAATAGTGTCTGAGGGATTTTAGAAAATGGTTTTCAAGGAAAGGCAATGTGGTAGAAAATCTCTTGAAATTTTTCCCTATAAAGATTAGTTAATCATTTGGACAGTAAAGGGACATTTAGATAGCATTTGGTCTTGTAGTTTTGGGTGATATTACTAATGAAATGTCCATCTTTTCCATCAAAACTTTTTTGGGAAGATATTCCAAACAAACAAATATGTAGAGCTGTATGGACACTGTACATGAAATACAGAAGTACTGAAAATAACAAAAAAGTAAATAGATACTACCTGTTGAAGGATTGCAATGAGAAACTCATTAAAAGCGATAAGCATTAAAGACTTAAGGTACTTGCTACAGTTCTATTCACAGAAATGAAATAACAAATATTTTAAGAGCTGTTTATGTAACAAGGGAACGAAAGTTTAACTGAGCCACAAATATCAAGAAATATTGAGGGTGTACTAGTAAAAGGCTTTTTTTCAATTTCTTGTCTTGAAGTTTTTCTAATGTTGATCAAGTAAGTTAAATTTTTTTTTTTTGGTTTTTCTCAGAGGCAATCTTGTTCCACTTGGGGTTGACAATAAAAATGACATTCATTTTAATGATATTAAAATTAGTTCTTTAAAATTCTTATATCCTGGAAATGTGAACCGAGATTTTGAGGAGTCTGACCACACTGTGATGAAATCCTAATTTTCATTGCTAGTTCTCAGTTATAGCTTTTCATTCTTGTGAGGGTAGTTATCTAAAATGTCAAGTGAATTATGGGAAAGTTTTGAGAAATGAAAATCAGCATGCAGGTGACTTAGCTAAATCGGACAGATGCACAAGAGAAATATTTGTTTTACCTTCTAAATGAAATAATTTCTCCAGAAGTATTTTTCTGAGCCATGTCATCTTCAAATGGTTTTGACATTAACACAAAACAACTATTTTTCAGGAGAAAACAGTATTAAAATAGTTAGAGATACCAGAAGCATTATAGTAAGATAAATACCTGGAATGTTCTTTTTTCGCTCTGTCAGTGCACAGTGCACTGTTACTGACACAAGCAAACTGCTGTGGCTACCCTGAAATAATGGAAAAGGGTTTTGGAGAAACAGATCCTGAGAGGAAAACAGCCCAAAGGGTAAGGCTGAAACTTGGGTTGTTTAGCAAAAGTTGGTAATTCCCAGGTTTGGGACTACTGAAGTTACTCCTCAGCTACAACACAATGATAACTCTGGAAGGACAAGCAGTGTGGTTGGAAATACTGTAGATAACAGAAGAGCAAGGATAAACCTCTTAGAGACATAGTCACATGATTCCCAAAAACCAGAACCATAAGTCTAACTTTGAAGAGTGCCTTTTACTCAAAACCAAGTTACTGAATACTCCTGTTTTCCCTACTATTTCTTTATGCCAGATGTTATGAAACAGTGTTTGTGATTTCAGTATGACCATTCACAATTATCTCTGGTTAAGAGATGTAAATCTTCTTTTTAATACCAGTAAAAACTTCCAAAATGACTAAGGAAATATAAAGGCAAAGATTTCTAAAATCGAGTGGATTCACCGACTCCAGTGCACTTGTAACTAGGCACTGGTTTTGAAGTCTGCAGAAAGTCTGTGTATATAGAATTTAACTGTTACAGAATGCTTGTGTTTGTTTTACGATTCCACATCCTTCCACTGTGCAAGAAGTTGCTGGGAGTTTATATGGAAAAAAGGAAAGATCTAAAAGTTTCTGTAACTACATAATGCTCATAATATTAACAAGTAACAAGAAAAAACTGTGGGGTTTTTTTATTCCTCAAAACATGGTTGATTCAGATAGTCACTATTGTTAGAATAGAGAAAGTATTGGAATGAGAGCTCATAGTTAATGGAGAAAAAAACCATCTTGAAATATAATTTAATAGTTAAGGAAGACCACCCCTATATTCTCTTATGCACTAGCATTAGGAATTTATGACTGTCAAAGGAAACTTTGAGCGGCAACAAAGCTGGTTATTAAGTGCTCTTTTATGAAATCCCACTGTAGCCACAGAAGTTCCTTACTCTCTTTACAATTTCGTCTGTACTTTTTTCCACTCTTCAGCAAAAGTATTCCACCAAGGAAAAAATCATTGTCATAGATAGTGATTTATTTTTACACAACTTAAATTGAAACTGCTATATCACATACAGTAAAAGCAGAGATTTTGAACTATTAAATAAATACACATTTAGAAATATTTTGTACAAATGCCAAATCAGTCCTTAATCATCTTTGTATCTGCTTACCATATTTAATACTTTGGCTGCCAGAAGATGTGCCAAAAGGCATATAAAGCCTTAGAGATATTGGCACGCTTGAGAGTCACATAAATTTAAATAATCTCCTCATATCCCCAAAATAAAGTGGAAGTGGTATTCAGAGCAGTAAAGTGCAACTTCACAGTCCAAGGAAATTGGAATTAACTCTGAAGGAGTACCAGGGCAAAAAATATTATTTTGATTCATATTACCTAGAAAATTTTAAAATTCCACAAAGACAATTTATTAAATTAGAAAAGTCTGGGAGAGGAAGAGGAAGGAGTTTTTCTTGCCAGTCCTGGTTTAGGACAGTTTCCAATCTTCTAAGAAATTAAAATAGTCAAGTTTAAAAATTTTGGTCTGAGTCGACTCTGAATTTAATTAAAGCACAACAAATATTTTTTAAAGCATTAGAAACCTAAAAAACCTTGGTTTTAATTTTTTCCTTCTGTCAGAGGAATCCATGCACAGTTTCTGTACTAAATAAATAGTCACTGGCTGAGGTGTTTAAGAATGAAAAACAAACAACAATAACAAGGACTCTTGCCAAGTTAATGGCAAACATCTGCAATCTGATTTGAATTTCAACTCCTTAATGAACTTTGACAAGAAAACCTGCCTAAAGCAGTAAACCTTTGGAGCACGCATTCATTGCTGAAATTTGCATCTCTGAAACAGTCAAAACAATTTCAAATACGATTTTCACATTTCTAGCAAAGCAAAGTATGGGCAAAAATTGAAGAAACGTCAAGCCAGTTCTTTTCAGAATGTTAAATAAAAGTTTCTGAATAGACAAAGGCATGGGGTAATTTTGTATTTTGTAAATACAAAATGGAGTAAAAACAACTCAGTGGGGCAGAGAGGGAACAGAGTGAAACGGGCTGGAATCCAGCTGTCTTTGCATCCAGTTGAGCACTCTAATGATTACGTTATGCAAAGTCATTAATATTCTCTTCCTGAATTAATATTTAGTTACATGAAGTACAGCCTCTTCAAAAGGAGATTGATACTGATATTTATATTTACTCATTCCATAGTGCCCTACAAGCCAGAAGTTATCATACTCTCTTGAGATGTAGAAAAGCTGAATTCAAGTCTGCTCTAAATCAAATGTAAAGAGAGTTTTGGTCCCAGCACTTCAACAGAGAAGATAAGTGCTCCAGGAACCTTACAGGCTGTGTGTGGAAGTAGCCACTGCCTCCTCCAAATATTTTGCAAATTATGTTGAAACCTGTGGGTGATTCCCACTGCCTCTTTCTCCATTTCTCGAAAGGATATCACGTATGATGAACTGTGCTTCACGCCATCCTGAATCAAAGAATTAACTAGGTTGGAAGAGACTTTTGAAGTCATTGAGTCCAATCAATGGCCTAACACTGCCTCGTCAACTAGACCATGGCACTGAGTGCCACATCCAGTCTTTTTTTAAACACCTCCAAAATCAGTGACTCCACCTGGGCTAAGATCTTCAGTTTTCAGTCACTGGGAAAAAAATTGAGGTAATGATAAAAAAATTAAATATATTTTTTCTGCTTATTGTAGAGTAAAACAATTACACAGAACCATGAATAAGTACCAACACTTTTAAGTACTGAAAGTGACAGGCATAAAGGAAGTTTTTTCATTAATCAAATCCTTTCTCTGCCATCTTCTTTATGGGTGCTGTTTTATAGGTGCAGAGCTAGCCATGCCAGACACTTATCTTAATTTTCTTATAAACACAATAAACAGTTTACACATTAGTTTCTCCTGTAATTCTCTGTTTATTAACAAGCCACTCTAGCAAAGAAACATGATTTTGCTCTCATTTGACTGCATTCAGAATTGTTTGAAGCTTGAGAACTGTTGAGTCTTTTACTTAGCAGAATTATTTTATTTTGACTACTAAGAGATAGCAAAGAACTATATGGAAAAAAAAAAGCCAAACCTTCCCTCTGAAGAAGGGAGGTTAGATGCAGCTTTAAAATAAAATAAAAGAAAGCATTTAACAATGCTAACACGGATTATGTAGTTTGAGATGTTGACTTTCTTGGTAACGGTTGCTATGTAAGGTAATCTGATTTGATGCCATCAACCATAATGAGGAAATATTTCAGGATTATTGCACTTCATTAACAAAGGAATAATGCAGAGACTCTAAACAAATAAGTACAATGAATTTCAGCAATCAGATGAGAAGAAATACAATGGTGACTTTAAAATTGAAAAACGGTAAGAAAAAGAAAAGCAAGATGGGTGATAATGCAAAGATATTAGGTACAGATTGCATTTTGGAACCAATTTCAGTAAATTTGACATTGAAACCATTATCAAATGATAGATACCAAACATAAGAAACAAATAATCATTCTGTCTTCAAGCATTATTCCATTAACAAGAAAAAATTATTTGGTGGAAATTCACTTATCCTTTATTCACAGATTTCTTCAACATTTCATTGTTCATTAGCCTGTGGACACAAGACTAACGTTCTCTCCATGAAAGTTCATTAATAGTCTTTCAGTTCTCCAGAAGCTCTTTATGAATGTTCAGTAGATACTGCCTTGATTTTTACAGCATACATTCACCCACACTTACTGGTCCATCCTTCATATACAAAACTGAGATTTAGCTGTATTTCATAAGTGGGCCATCATTTAAGTGTGATTTTTGTAAACATATTTTATTATAGGAATTTTTTAAAATCTGTATACATAGTTTGGACATGACCTTGAAGATTCTCAGAATTTGTTTTTATCTTTGTTCAAACCCAGTATTACAAAATTTTAAATGAAAAATCTCTCAGCAGTAAGCTTGCTTACAAGATGTCCTTACTTTGGCTGTAATATGAAGAAGATACTCCTTCAGACTCTGATTTGATTCTACAGCTGGTGATCTGGTATTCTGGTCATGCAAAGATGTGAAACTAAAATATTGATTAAAAGGGGAAAAAAAAAAAAGAAAATAAGCAGTAGCTTACAAATTTTTTTAAGCTTGCTTTGGAGTGTTGTAATACATCTTTTTTAACTGTCATTCAGTTCTGCACATTTTCAAATTACAAACTTTTAAGAATTTTACAAATCCTTACTGCTTCAAATATTAGGTTTCTGTGACAACCTTTTAGGGTATCTTAAGTCTAGCTTTTCATTACCATTGTCAATCCACATACCAATAGTTTATCTATATGACTCCTTTCTTTGAAGTAAGCAAATAAAGCTGCGGGTCTTTCTGGCTGTTCAGGCAGCGCATATTACAGCGACTCTCAAATTAGCCCCTTCCGTGAACCACTTCATGGTTTTCATATTTTTGAAATGTCAGAGTAATGGAGATCCTTTATTGTGGGCATTGTAGTGCTTAAACTTCCTGGTTTAGATTGTCATTCAGACCTACAAAGTCTTCAAAGTTTCCTGCAATTATTTTCTTGGCATTTCTATCTTTCACTGCAGTGCAAATGGTGTATGCTGGCAGGAAATTTGCAAATGTCATTCCTTTCTTCTGATATTCTCCTTTTAGACATATAATACCTCATGCACCAGTTCTTCTGACTCACCCAGATAGAATAGGTTTTATATCTCTATATATTAGGTCTCTTTACAGAAGAAGCCAAAAGTAATTTCTATATGATTAATCTTGTTTTGATTAAAAAAAAAAGTTAGAAAAATTGTTCATTTATACATGCAGTTCAGCTACTGCGTTCTCACTATCCCTGCTTGTATCTGAAAGGAATATTTAGCATTGTTTTTTTTACTCTTTCTTTAGGAAACCACCATATTTTTCTTTCTACTTGTTACTTTTTTCCCTCACTACACTGTTCTGCTTTAACAACACTTACCTGCCATCAATTTGCTGCTGTCTTTTACTTTCTCATTCAGATGCAGTTCCTGTTCAATAACTCTCAGTTTCTACCTATGACTGGCAGGAAAGCTTAAAGTACAGTTCTGCACCTTCTTCCCCACAGTCTCAAGATGAGATGTCTGAACCACGTTTTCAAAAGACCGAATCCCCACTCTTTGTCATTTATACCCACATATACATTAGCTGCTTTCCCTTGCCATCTAAATTATCTTATCACTGAGCTGTCTAGGACTCTCTTTAGTGTAACAATTTCATTTCACAGCAAGTACTGCACTTTCCTTGTCAGCCCTTTAATTACACCGTCAGGAAAATTGGTGGAGATTGAGGTGGAAACGACTATTTCTCTTCTGCTTTCGGGTGTGGAACTTGTGTGTGTCAGGAGTGGGGGGAGGCAGATAAAGGCTGGTGGGAGTGAGGAGCAAAGAACCTGCCTAAAAAAAATAAGAGAAAATATTTCTTTTTCTTAACAAGACAATCTCAAAAGAAATTTTTATGCCCTTTCCTGGACTTTGAGACTCTCCTACCCAGGAATGTATCTACAGACATCTAAAACCATCTATAGTATGTATCATCGATTATCCAGGTACTGCCTATAATTTTGTTGTCAGTTTTAAACTTCTTGGAAATAGGCTGTACAAAATTCTCTCTGCATACTTTCATCCAAATAAAAAATCTCATTATACTTCTAAGTAAACACTTTACAGATTGCATATTTCCCTTATGTGAAGGGCTTTACTGTTCTGTTTCCAGCTCTAAAGTCTCTGCTTATTGAAGTGATTCTAAAATTGGTTAGCTGCATGAGCAGGTACTGCTATTGTCCAGATTCATGATGAGTTTTCAGTGTTGTAGCTTCCCTCCTCAGTGTAAGCAGTGGAGGGAAACTACTTTGCATTGTTGAGGACTCAAGCAGCAAAGCTACAAACCCAGAAAGGGCTGACGGTTTTTCATTTTCTGTGTCACTAAGCACTGAATAAGATAATTTGAAAGGCAGATCTTTTGACCTTCCCTGGTACTTTTCTGATAATTATTCGCAGAACATGATGCTGTGCAAGACCCTAATTGCAGGTAAGAGATCTTGTCTGTTACATTTGAAAGGGGGGTTTGCAAGTATCAGACCTACAGAAGTTACTGGAAAAGTGATGATGGAAGGATAAATCCGTAATTACAAAGCTCAGGATTAAAGGTTCAGGAGCTTTTGGTTGTTATTATTATTCCCTTCATAGATAATCAAAGAAACAAACAAGCAAATGCATGTTATATAAAACATTGTTTACAATTTTTTCCCCATGAACATCATAAATTCTCTTTATTTTCTGTTTGTTGATTGTGTTCATCTCTCTTCTCCATCAAAAAAAGACTTTTCAATTTTTCTTCAAAATCAAAAAAATATTTTGGTGATCATATGGGAAACTTTAGCGATTTTGAACTAAAACAGTTTTCTACATATATATTTCTCAAGAATTCAAAGTTTATGTGTGTGTTGTGTATATAAGGATACAGATTTAAAACAATTTTTTACTTACCTTCGGAGCAGCAACAGTCCCATGCACACTGCAGTGGGTTGACCTTGGCTGGATGCCAATTGCCATCAAACCCGTTTATCACTCTCTTTCTCAACTGACAGAGGGAAAAATATGACAGACTCATAGACTGAGATAAGGGTGGGAAGACCACTCAGCAATTACCATTTCAGGCAAAACAAGCTCAATTTTTGGAAATTAATTTATTAACAATCAAATCAGAATAGGAAAATGAGAAATAAAATAAATCTTAAAGCACCTTCCTCTCACCCCTCCCTTCTTCCCAGGCTCAGTTTCACTCATGAGTTTGCATCTTTCTCCCTCAAGCACAGAGGGACGTGGAATATGAGTTGTAACTTTGTCACACGTCTTCGCCACTCCTTCCTTCTCATACTCTTCATACCTGCTCCAGTGCATGGTAAATGGTCCTCTATAAACTTTTCCAGGGTGGGTCCTTGCCATGGGCTGCAGTTCTTCACAGAGTACCCCACTGTGGATCTGCCACAGCTCCACCGTCCCTGCCAGGAGCCTGCTCCAGTGTGAATTTCAGTGGGGTCACAGTCTCCTTCAGGCATCCACCTGCTCCAGTGTGGGGCTCCTCCATGTGCTACAGGTGGATCTCTGCTCCTCTGTGAATGTCCATGGGCTGCAGGGGCACAGCTGCTCCACCATGGGCTGCACCATGGGCTGCAGGGCAATCTCAGTTCCAGTGCCTGAAGCACCTCCTGCCCCTCCCTCTGCACTGACCTTGGTGTCTGCAGAGATGTTCCCCAAATATTCTCATTCCACATTTCCATTTCCAGCAGCTCTTTCTTCCCTTCTTAATTATATTATCCCAGAGGCACTACCACCTGTTGGGCTCAGCCTTGGCCAGCTATGGCCCTGGCTCTACTGGACATGTGGGCACCTTCTGGCATCTTCTCAAGGAGCCATGTCTGCAGTCCCCCCTTCCAAAACCTTTCCACACAAACCAAGTACTCACACAGAGCTCATAGCCAAGATTATGGGATCCTGAACAAATATATTGACACAGATGTGAGAAAGCATTAGCCTGTTGTTTCTCTTACAGATAAATGCAGCAGTGCATGTAAGGAACAGGTTTAGTGGTCACTATAATTCTTTCCTCTACTTTAACTGGATGAAATGGACAATAGCAGCCACTTTCAAAATTTTGAGTGTTTAAAATAAATAAATAAATAAATAAATAAATAAATAAATAAAATTCCTTTATACTAAGGCAAACACAGATGATTTATGATATACAAAATCATATATGATTTATGATATGCAAAGCATATCAATACAGCAGTTCATCCCAGACTTCAGAGATCACTGAAAGTAAGTTAAGACATAGAAGGCTGATGATAAATTCCATGTTAGACCTTATCACAAAAATAATAAATTTAATACATATTCAGGAGAAATTGGAGAAATTAGATAGGCTAAGAAAATGAATTAATAGGATGACATTTGAAGCAATAACACTTGACCTCTTAAAGGATGTTTGATAACTTAAATGTATAATAACTATATTACCTCTGATTCAGATTATGTATAAAAGTACAATGTAAGCCAATTTCCTTTCATTAGCTCTTTTGAATATCATTTGAAGCACACATCCCTTCTTAGAAAGCTCCTCAAAAGCTT
This sequence comes from Machaerirhynchus nigripectus, assembly GCA_013397975.1. Lineage (NCBI taxonomy): Eukaryota > Metazoa > Chordata > Aves > Passeriformes > Dicruridae > Machaerirhynchus > Machaerirhynchus nigripectus. The sequence continues at coordinate 2,105,637 of VZRQ01004000.1, read as the reverse complement.
CAGTCCTATTATAGTCTGTTATTTCCCTTTCTTATTTCTATAGTGTGCAGGCTACACCAGATGGCACTCCTTCATACACAGGTAGTGTTTCAAGGCTAGGTCTCATGCCCAAAGTTAAACACCAGTCTATATGAATCTCCTCATGCTCCATGACTGTGGCTCCCAATGTATGGTGATACACTGATCTGTGACTGCCTTCCCAGAGATATGTGACTATTCTCAGCTGATATAAATGAGTCAACCTCCTTGGACTGTGTAGCTCTGATTATATCACATATAAGTCAAACTATAGTATTGACACAGACATTTATTTCTATGCCAGCTTTTCTTGCATTGTGGCCAATGTTTTCAGCAGAGTTAAAGTGAGACTAAAAAATCTTCAAATTCTGTTTAATATTAAATAATCTGATGGATATTGGGGAAACCAAAACCAAATCAAACAAAAACAAAAAAACCCAAACAAACAAACAAAAAAGAACCCACAAGAAAAAATGCAACGACAAAAAACAAGCAAACAAAAACCCCACCAAAAATGCCAAAACTTTTGACTAATGTTAACATGTTTTGAAAAACATTAGGCATGGTTTTCTTTCTATTATACCTTTGGTAAGATATTTTTAAAGATCAGTACTTCATTAATTCTTATGCTTAGAATCTTTCTTCTGCTTTACTTTCTTTAGACTGTAGAAGAGACATAATAAAGACTATTTCATAAGCCTAAGGCAAGTAGCAAAGCAATCCACAACTCCTTTGTTTTTTGGGAGAATGAACCATACGTGTTTTTCATCCAAGTTTCTTCCTGTTTTGTATAAACAAAGAACAACAGTTTGATTTAGTAACAGCCTAATATCAGATTGTGCCTGGAGATCTGTGGTACATGCCTATTAAATTTACAGATCTTGATCCCAATCCAATGGAAAGACTCCTGCAGACCTGCAAGCAATTAAGCCTGGTTCTGTTTTCCTTAAAATTAGGGAGCAGAGAATTTTTTCTTTGGGTGTCCTTAAATCCACATCCTACTCAAAGGCACAGAGTAGGGAAAGAGCACAAGCCCAAAAGGCAGCTTTCAAGATCTTGTAGAGCAAGATCAGGGGATGGTATATAGGCTGGGCCACTCAGACACTATGCAGTCTTACAGAGCAAAAGCATTGGGCTACACCTCTCAGATATTGACAAACTGTTCTTTTTTCTTCACCTATTTACATATCAAACTAAGTATAATGAATCTAGAACATATTGGTCTATGTTGACCCAGTATCCTGAGATTAAAGCAGCTGAAAGTCAGCAATTTGCCTTTGCAGTGAAGATGGCCAGCAGCACAGTAGGCTGCGTTGGTGGGAGTGCAGCCAACACGCAGGGAGGCATAGTCCCCTCCCTCCATCTGAAGGATGACCTGCAGTCCTCTGTTCAGTTCTGGGCTCCCCAGTACCATCTCAGCCACGCCATGCTTCAGTCAGTGCAGTCAAGGGCTCCCAAGAGGGTGAAGGCACTTTCACACCATGTACAAGAAGATGCTGGGTGAACTTCACCCTCCCAGTTGAAGCATAGGGCAGGCAGAGCCAGACTCTCCTCAGAGGGGCACAGTGAGGGGCATGAGGCAGTACTCTCAAGGTGCAAGATGGGAATTCTGCTTAAATATAAGGACGTATTTTTTCTCTCTGAGGGTAATCAAGCTTTGGGAAAGGTTGTGGAAACTCTAAAGATATTCAAAGCTTGATTGGACTTGGCTGTTTTTCAGGCCTTGATTGGACTACTCGCCCTCTAGAGGAAGCTTTTGGGATAGTGTGACTATGATGACATCAGTAGAGTAAGGGCTGAGAGAAGGAAGAGGTATTTCCTGATCCTAGTGAGCCCTTTGCTTTGGAAAGGGGAAAATGAAATATGAATCCTGTTCAAATATTCATCCATTGTCTCAAGAGCACGCCAGGAAGCAAGTCCATCAGCTGTGTATCTTTGTCCATAAAAAAACTAGTAATTCCTTATTTTAAAGACAAGTGTCCTGGTCTGCTTGGGGTAGGCTCTTTAGGTATACCAGCCACATACTAATTCTAGTAAATTCGTAAGAAAAATATATTCTTGACAGTCTGAGAAAAAAAATTTTGAGTACTACACCAATTAGACAAATTTGTTGAAGCATTATCTTAAATATTTATTGGCTCACATAAACATACCTCAGAGTTCAGTTTTAGAATGTGTACAGTTCTGAAGTCTACAGCAAATGGCAATAAACTGTGAACGTTTTCAGTAGGACAATTTAACAGCATGCTCCTTGGGACCTGCTGAAATACTGTGTCTAAACTACAATAGGGACTAAGCAGCTGCATGGTGCTTAGCTGCCAGTTGGAGCTAAACCATGTTGCACTGGACAATATTTTAGCTCTCTTCCTACCTGAAGCCTTTTATCACTTTTCTAGAAAATAAAATATTGTGACATTTCTGGTATAATGTCTCAAAGCGACTGTATTTCTAGCTGTAGGAAGTTCATGCTTTTATCTGTGATTTCAAATACCATACAGTGTTACGCCTTTCATACTGTTTTCTCTGGTGCAGCATAGGTAAGAGAACGTTGGCACTGAGTTTCATTTTATAAAGAAATCCTATGAAATAAGCATTCTATTAAAAATCCTGAAAACTATCCTTCTTGTGACAGCCCAAGATCGGATTGCATAGAAAAGGATTTCTCTGGTCAACCTCAGTGCAATGCTTGGGGAAGAGGGAAAGAAACATTAATAGGCCAGTTACCATGTTCATTAAAATTCCTTTTTTTTTACTTCAGTAGCCTTTTTTAGCATAATGACAAGCAATACAATCTAAATGAAAGCAAGCTTTGAAAACAAAAAGGATAGTTAATTCATGTAAAAGGAAATACCTGAGACGAGATTTTTTTCTTCCCATCCATGCTCATTACATGCGTAACACATCTAATTGATTTGTAGTTTGATTCTAATGGACTTTACAGGTATTTTTCTCATCTTACTCAGTTTTGGAAATCTCAGCTTGAAGTATGACTGCAGCTGACAGGAGTAGGGAAACTGGGTGCACTGATGTACTGAATGCTAAATTTTAAGCATAATGTATGTTGTGTGAGTGTGTGTGAACATATTATCAAAAACTTCTATAAAATGTCACTGTATGCATGAATACCTCATGGATGGTGGTTTTTGGTAAAAAAAAAAAGTTTTTTAAGAACCAAAAATTAGTTAAACAGGAATGGTAAAATAGTATCAGAAAGTATATTACATAGCATATACATAGTCCATTTTTTATTATATATATACCATGTACTTTCTAGAAACATGACATTCTAGAATATTTTATAAGATTTTTAAAATGCTAATAGAAACAAAAGAATAGAAGTACTGCCTGTCAATCCCAATATTATAATTGTTAAAATGAATCCAAATTGTAAAGGGTACAAAGGGCTCATAAAACTTCTTTAAATGATCTAAACTAGCTATTTTCTTCCACAGCTTAAATTCTAAATTTAAAAACCTGATAAGACTTGAAGCTAGTTTCTGAAATCTCCTCTATCTCACTGAATTAAATTTCAATTTCAAACCCAGCAAGGGCAACTGGTATGTGACTTTTAAACGAGGTAGCCATATTGTCCAAAAAAACACCCACCGGCCCAGATCTGTACCAAATGGGACACCAAGGAGATGTGAGGCTCCGTGGCAGACTGATTAATTTTTAGAAGCAAACTTGTTGTAACTGTTGGAAATCTATAGAGATAGAAAATGTTCTGGTAAGGAAATTGGTATTCACAGAGCAGATGATGCAGGCCATACAGGTGAATAGTACAGTACTGAAGTAATTTGAGTTGTACAGACACTCTTTCCACCTGTGAATTGTAAGACACTGATTAGTTTAATATATATGCACAGTATAATGCTCCATCTTTGATTTTATGAGTATGGTTTAATTTGGGTTCTTTTTCAATAAAATCAGCAACTGTATCCATTCACTGGATAAGTAAGGAAACTGCTGAAATTAGATGATTCACCTTGGAATCTGCCTTCCAGCACTACATTGTCACTGTCAGATTTCCACTTTTTGAGTTTTCCTTGGCCTTTTGTTGACTTATTTTTCTGTGCTGGTCAAATTATTACTCTTATGGACATGGTATAAAAAGGTTTTGCAGCAGCATAAATTAAAAAATTGTCAAATGCCATATTTTCATTTTCTTCTATCTCTGCAGAGAAGAAATCAGAAGTGAAAACATATTTTCCCGAGATATGGGGGTGGGGGAGAAGGAAGATCAAAGCAGCGCTCCCTTTCGAGTGACAATTAATGAAACATATGGTGGGTTGAGATGTTGAAGAATTTATTTCTATAATGCCTTGTGGGGTCTCAGCAAATTACCTTTGTGTATGTGACAGACAATCTCATTGTGACAAGGGATTTGAAGAATAGTATCCACCATTATTCTATTACTTCACTTTGGTTTTTCCTGTGTCATTTTAGATGGTCTTGCAATTTCTGGAACCAGACCATAAAGCTAATCTCAAGTTTGTGGACATGATACTGGAACAGCCAGTACTACAAACAGAAAATATAGTTGTTTTCATGGCAGTCAATATTAATGAGGATCATAACATTCTAACATGGTTTTTATTTGTTATCAGGTGAACGGCAATGATGTAGAATGGACAAATACTTCTCAGCAGGTTATATGGACAAGATGAGGACTGTGAAGTTCAGCTTTTTTTGTACAAATTAAATACATGGCATACTTGCCTTAAGGTTTTGTAAGAACAGCATTTTCCATGCAACCTTTCTTGTGAGGTGTTTTGGTAAATAAGAGGTTTCAAAGACTTAGCAAAATAAATTTGCAATAATTTTCCTCTATGTTAGACCCAGAAGAAACTATTTTGATTGTAGTCCAAATTCCTATTTGATACAAATATCTGATTCTTGCTCAGAAATATCTTAAAGGCATTATCTTCTGTTTTGATAGAAAAACAAATTTTCAAAACAAGCTCATGTCCTGGAAAGAAGAGTGGGGATGATGGAGATCCCAGTGTCATTCATTTAAACTTAGTCCTAAAGCTAGGAAGGAAGGAAGGCAGGAAGGAAGGAAGGAAAAGGAAGGAAGGTAGGAAAAGGAAGGAAGGTAGGAAAAGGAAGGAAGGAAGGAAGGAAGGAAGGAAGGAAGGAAGGAAGGAAGGAAGGAAGGAAGGAAGGAAGGAAGGAAAAGTAACCTTTAAATGAATTAGTCACAATTCTTTTTAATTTCTATTACAAGCTAGCTGGAAATTTTCCAGTGCATTACTTTTAAATTTTTTTTTTAATTGGAAATGGCAGTTTGTCAAACGCAGAACATTTGTTAGAGGCCTACTGCTCTTCTAAGGAAGGATTATCAGATGCAGGATGGTGAGATCATATAATAATCAAAACCCCGATGATTCAGAAATTTGCATTGAGTAACAGGGACACCAGTTGAAGCTCTTTATGATTTGCAACAGGGATATAAACAATATGCCACATGGGACACAGATGTACTAGACATACTGACGTACAGTCATACCTTTTTCTGAATTACATAGGAACTTTTTAATCCAAATACAACTTAAAGGAAAATATAAAAACAATGAGATTTACTAAAATTTTCTTGCACTCCTTCTGGCCATTGTTTTTGTACACCTTTGTACCTGAGGATGTACCTTTTTTGTACCTTCTCATCAAAGTTTGCCATAAAATCTTTGCTCCATAAAGGGTCTGTAAAAAACCAACACTTTAACTGAACAGGGATATGATTAAATGAATGCCAAGAAACTCTTAGGTCGTTTTGGGGGTATTCAGTCCCAGTTGACTGAGGATGAGGTAAACTCTGGTTTATAGTCAGCTTTTTTTCACCATTATTCTGTCCGAAACACAGAAATTCATGCACCAGGAGAATTCATGCCATACAGGGGAGGGCTGTGACAGAGGCAGAAACTGGAAACCGTGGTTGCCTTAAGGCTCTGCTTGTTCCATCCCACAAAGTGAGTGACTGGGGTTTAGACAGCTGTGCTAACAAATTGCCAACTGCCAGTTGCAGTAGTCATTCCGTATCACCCTGACAAACACACAACATTCCTCAGAGTGGAACCTATGGGTCAGTTTGCTGTGAGAACTACTACTATCTGTGAGATAACTGAGCTGTGAGCTGCAAAGAGACCCACTCTACTCTGTGGTACCATCTAAATAAAAAATCCACTCTATATGAATACGTCATTTTCTTCACTTAGTGCTGACTTGGTTTTGTCTCTTGTGGACTGAAATGAGAAGATGGCACGACATGCTTCTCTGACATATGTATGCATCACTAACTTCCTGAAATAACAAGTACACTGCACGTCTGCACAGGGGCTATGGATGGTTCTTAAAATGCACATACATATTTTATAGCCCCATTATAGCAGACTGGCTTTATATTTCTCTTTTAAAGAACTGTATTTTTAGTAAGGTATTTTCCCATTGTGACAGTCAATCTAACACAATTATGATAATTGGATTTATCAACATATCATTTGTTGCCCTCTGGGTGAAATTCACATGCTCCTTAATGAACTGATGAGATTTGAATGAATCACATATTTCTTAAGTGTGAGAGAATCAGATATTTTACAGCAGCTTAAGTATATACACTTATAATTATTGTACTTGATTTTATCTGAAATGTTGGAAGAGCTTAGGTAGAGAAAGAAAATAATCTCATGTACTTTTTCAATTTAAAACATAACTGCATGAATAAGATCATCAGACTTACTAAGTTCTACAACCTGAAGGGTGGGGTTTATGCATCCAAACACAGGATCAAAAAGGTTTCTAGAAAATTTGTACCTGAATATGTTGTCACAAGATTGGTAGTGACTTGTGTGCCTTAATCATGTGTTAAAGGTAGAGTTTAAAAGAATTAGCTTGCTGTTGTGAAATTTACCTTCTAAATCACATTTTCCCAAACGCAGCATAGCAGCAATTCCTCTGCTCAGAGGAGGACCCAATTCATCAGCCACAGAGAGTCACATTAACTGACTAAAGTATTATCTATTTGGGCATGTTTCTTTTACCCAGCTGAGAATAAATATCCCATGGAATGGTTGAGTAACCGTATTATCTGGTATGCTTCCTAACACCTTGCAGGTGGCAAAGTGACTGAAATATTGTTCTGGTATATTAATGGAAGGATTTGTCTGTTTTAACTGAGCCGGCTTGATCCAAGCTGTGTGTGTCATAACTGATGAACAATGATGAGGGAAGAGGGATAAAAACTGATGTCTATGTTGGTGATGTACAGCACCTTTTCTAATTCATAAGGCAGTGAAATTGATGTAGACCTCTATTAGGGTTTCTAAGTATAGATTTTCTAAGTATAACTTCAGGTTTTTATCACAAGGCAAGACAGGAGAAGATATCAGGGAAATAGAAGCAAGAGAAGTGATAAATCCTTTGTCCACGTTAGATCTTTTTTAATCACAAGTAACTAACCGAGACTAGCTGCACCCAGTTATAAACATGTGGTAAGTAATGAAACTGGTACAACTACCCAATACATTTGTATTTTAATAAAAAAATTCAAAACAATGTTTCCTATCATGAAACTGTTCCTCTGGCACTGATCGTCTTTGCTTGCAGATGTCCCATTAGGCATCAGAAAAAGCTTAATTTGTTAGGGCTCTGAATCTTGTCTTTTCTTATGAGCTGAATTTTATGAGACATTAAGACTTAGGATTGTTTTCTTTTGGCAGGTTGTTTAAAGTTCCCTTGTCTACACCAGAGTTATCAGAATTAGATTTTTTTCTCACAATTCTCCAAAACTCTGACAGGGGTTCATTTCTGTATTTAGGTGCCTGACCCTAAAGATCAAAAATGGTCTCCAAGAAAAAGTTTGTGTCAGGGCTGATTACTAGAGGCAAGATAGCTGTGTAGCTGAAGGAAGCCACATAGGGACTTAGGACTTCTGGAAAGATCAATCTCAGCTATTGCCCCACAGTTGCCATTTTAACTGCATTAGAGAGGAGCAGACAAGCACCTATTGCCTGCTGGAGCTGAGCTGACATAAGGCAGGGCTTAAAACACACCCCTTGTAAATGACTATGGTTCCTGGAATTCCCCCCACTTGCTTTTCAGAAGAACACAGAGCCCTTCTTGCAAAGCTGCTTCCCATTGCTCTTGAAACATTCCAAAGCTGGAGAATAGGTCTCCAGTATATCTGTCTGGGACAAATTCTGGTCCTGGATGTTTGTATCTGATTCAGATAGAGGTCAGTAATTTTTGAATCTTAAAAGTAGATAGAGAATGAATGTCTTATGTACTGTGAATTGAATCATCTCATAAAAAATAAATGGACAAAATTATCATTCAAGAATACTTAAATCTGTTATTGAGGAGTACTGGGACACACAGAAGTCCAGCTTGCTGGCAAGTAATTGATCAGGAAAGCTTTATTGTAGGTTTCTTTTTTTTTTTTTTTTTTTCCCACTTGGTATCAACATACCAAACTATCAAATGAACATTTTCCAGATGTAAATGCCAATTCATGGTACTAAAAAAATTGCATAAAATATATTATTTTGTCCTTTAATAAATAGATGGGACACACAATGCAGTGTTGCTCAGTCTTAAATACTCCAAGCATTTAAAATTACTCTGAAATTCTTATGCATGTCCCAGAAAAAAATCCTGTTCCTGTGAAAACTTCATAGGAAGAATAATAAGTTGAGTTTTTTCTAGTGAATTTGCACAGAGCAGACAGAGCTTTGCCTTTAAAACTTTATTTATGGTACTAAAAACCATTTTTCTCAAAAGTAAATAGGTAACACAAGTCATGGTCCCCTTTTCTTATTCATAAGTCTTACACACATAAAGATGCATGTGCATGGGTTTATAAATTCTACCTTTTGAACTTTTTAACTTAGTTCTCTGCATAAGAAAAGGGATGTGCATAGGAAGGAGGTATTATTTCTCTGCTTCTTTACATATCGCAGGGTATTTCTCGTATATCCAAATGAAAGTCTTTTATTAAATGAAGTTTTCCTTTTATGTATGTATGAATGTGGCAACTGTTTTCATATCTAGGTAAGTTTATTTGTTTAAATAGCTCCCAAACACAGATGAATGACTTGAAAGGAAATAGGAATGCTTGCATGATGGGATATGGTTGCTGAGTGATGTCTGCAGGGACTGCTTAGTGTTGATAAATAACTACGGAATTTGTCTATCAACCTTTTGCATAAATGTCAGTCATAGAACTTGTTGGGTTGAGGCAGCCCTGAATGACAATGTATTTCTCATTCATGTACAAGCTTTAAAGGGGAAGAATAGGGAAACAGAGAACTTATCTCAGAGCAGCATACGTTTTTTAAACGTAGGTGTCCTCCAGCAGTCTTCTGCAGTTGCTTCCTGTGAGATTCTGCAGAATCCAAACAAAACCCAGATGAAATCATGCCTTTGGCAGGTTGGCAAAGTAATATGAATGTGTTCCATGCCTAAAATATTACATTTCAAAGACTCCTTTAAGTAAAGTCTAATATCAGATTTGTCGAATCTATAGGCTCTTAAAAGTTCTTTAAGACTGTAAATTCAGATGTGAGAGAAAACTAGACCAAAAATGCACCTGTAATAGCCTTAAGTTTTACACTTATCAAGACAATTAACAAATTATATGTAAGAATCTGAAATTCTCAGATACCTCCACAGAGCTGAAACAGTAAAAAGAAGGAAATACTATAGGGATGGAATAGGTGTTTTGAGAGCCTATATTTCTCCTTGTATTTCTATAAAAACAGACATTTTCATGGTAGAGGAGTCTGAATCAACTCACCCAAAAAGCACATAGGGTAGCAGTGTTTTTCTTCCAGTGCACAGAGCTAACTCTGGCTTAGCTCTGCCTCCAAAGCAGATAGAAGCATGCATATAATCTTCACAAACAGGCCCCAGTGAGTTGATAACGCACAGCCTGATATTATTTCAGATTAGGAGGCCCTAGAGCATTTCTTTTGTATTCAACTTCTCCCTAATTAGTCAACTTAAAATAGACTGAGATTGGTATGCATAATAGCTATGACAACATCTTCATAGCACCAAACAATCTCTTTGCTTTTAAGATCCCTGGTAAGCGATATGTACAGGCTTATCTCTCCTCTCTTTGAAAATGCTGTAAAGCAGCGATAATTTCAGGTTGCTCTTGGTTTACACAAATAACAATGAGAACAGAACCAGGACCAAAGGTCTTACAAGTACTGTCTACCAGACTGTAAAGCTACAAAATGCTACATCACAGAAACTGGCCACTGCTCGGCCTGAGAAGTTTCAGGAGGTTAGAATTCCTCCTTTCATAATTCCTCATCATGAGAAGGTTTTTAGGCTCTAAATGATCCAAGACTCATCTTTTCTAGGTGAGCCTCAGCATGTCCACAGGAAATAAGCTGTGACACCTTGAATCTAATACTCTTGCTACTATATACAACTGCACAAAATGCAAAAAGAATGTGATAACTTTTGTTAGCTTAGGTATTACTTTAGTTACATAAAATTCCAATAGAAATAGAACAAGTAAAAGCTATCTTGTGTGTTAAACAGGTGAGAAGGCTAATAACAGAGAAGGTGACTACAATAATAGTAATGGTAGTGATCTTCTATCACAAGGCATCTTTCCTGTTGAGACAACCTCTGCTTGGTGCCCTGCTCGATGTGGAGTAGCATTATCCCATTACTGAATTCAGTAGAACTTCAGAGGACCTGGACAATGAAAATTTTTGATATCTGTGGAGAAGGATTTTTGAAAAAAATTCATACTTTAAGAATTTAATACATTAATTCATTGTGTGCATCTTAATAAATACTCTTTTTATTGAAAATTTCAAATTGGAATGAAGCCATCAGAACCATATTTTTATTAAATTTAGAACTACAGTGGGATTGATGAAGACAATAATGCTCATAGTATAGACTCAGATACACTCACTCAATATAAAGAACAAAGTGATTCTTGGTTGCTTTTCCCTGGACATTTTCAAGTGTTTTATTTTTATTTTTTATCCCAATTTTTCTAATTCTCAGAATTTCCAAACAACTACTTTTTTTTCATTGATTAAAGTGGAACTATTGAATTGAATAGAATGATGGTATTTACTGAAAGCTTTTAATTTCGTATGCATTAACTGAAGAAAGACCGTGGATAAGATAAACAGCATTCAATAATGACTTTATGTTCTGTCATCAATTCTTACCCCAAAGTCAAACACCTAAAATAGGTCAAAATGGGCACAAACGTGTAGACTTCAGTTTGGTGTGCACTTTTCAGTCTAGGGAAATAATTTTCAGAGTAATTCGAAGCTTTAAAAAACAACTGAAGACCACTGAATTATTCAATTAAAATGATAAGGAGTATAGTTGCTTAGGGTCAGATGGATGCGGGAAGAAAGTTTTATCTGGTTTAAATACCATGGAAAATAAGACAATAGCTTTAGGAAGAGTGCATAGGGCCAAGCATTTACTGAAACTGAGGAGTTAACTGATGTAATAACTTATAAGTTCCAGTGCTGTTCTTAGTGTATATTTGTATATCACTAGTAATTTTATTTATTTCAGATAAGCCCTGAGACTGGAAATACAGAAAACACTTCACTTACTCTGTTCTCTACTTAACACTGTTATCATACTCAGTACTTTTCTATATTCCAGTCTCTCCTGAAACTCAAACAAACATCAAAGATGAAACAGGAAACCTGTGGAAGAGACTTACACCTCCTTTTAATGAAGCTTATTTTCAGGTTTGTTACTTTTTCAAATCCTGGGTCCCACAGTTGCTGACAAAAAAAAATCCCTGAGGAAATGACAAATCACATGTCTATGGAATATAATTTCAGATATTAGAATACCTCAGCTTAAAAGCACCTCCTTGATCTTTGTAGCAGATTAGTTATGCATATATATACATATATATTAAATTGTTAGTTCCTGTAATATCACTTTCTTTCCCATTCTCTATTTATATATCATTATAAGATTGATTCTAGATGAATTCTCCACTCTTATCTGATTAAGGATTCACCTCACCTCTGTGGAAAATTGGGGAGGGAAAGAAATATAATTTTCTTTATACTTTCCACAAGTGATTAAACATGTCAGCTAAGGTAATTTAATTATAAGTAGATGACTATTTCAATTTTATTTTTATGTCTTTAGTTATTAAAAAAAAGGTTGTTTTTTTCTTTTTTTTTTTTTTAATATTCCCCTGTAGACATTGTGCAGGGTACAAAATTGTGTTACCTCTAGTTTGCATCTATTTTAATTTTTTGGAGAAAAGCCATTCTAGACCAAGAAAAAAAATTATGTTCTTATCTGAAACTACAAAATGTTGCTATAATAGTTGCCATATTCTGTATCAAGAATCAAAAAGGCAATGGGATGTAACATGTAACAGCTAGTTAACCTGTAACTCTGCGGAATCATTATGTTTAAAGACATCTTACTTTATTATTTAACATTGCAGTGAAGTATAAAATTAATGTGGTCGTTCTAACCTGGTTAAACCAGAAAATATGTTTTACACAGATGTATCTAATGTAGTTTTCTGACAGAGGAATTTGGTTAAAATCTTAAGAATTATATGGATGCCATTCTAGACCAAGAAAATAATTATGGTGTTGTGTTACTTTTAAAGTTGTTCTTTCTTTCTGCCTTTTGTTTTCCATTTTTAGGTTATACTTATCATCCTTTATTCATAATTTTAAAAGTTTTTACTTAACTGTTTCCTTTTTTTCTCTCCAAAGTTTTGTCCTATTGTAGTAGTAAAAAAAAAAAAGGAATTTTATTCCGAAATGGAGGGATTTTTTTTTTTTCATTTTCTCTCCACTGATTCCTTCTGAACACTTTCTTTTTCCCATAAAGCTTTGAGAATTAAATAAGGATTTTCTCTTTTTTTTCATTGAAATCAGCCAAAAAATGCTTTTGATTTCCATGTTACAATATCCAGAACTTTAGATGTGCCTAGATACTTGCTCAGAATATGTCCCTGTGAGGCGTCCTGGGCTGAACTACCTCAGCTGTGTCACCACTTCAAAATCTTGGGCGACCACTGGAGACCTTCTCTTGCATTTGTCATTCAGCAAAAATTTGGGTTCTTTGTGAAGACAGCCAGCCCATAAATTTGACATACATTTCCAACTGATGTGGCCTTTAACACCAACACCTTGTGGGCTTGTCCACACCATACACTACTCATGCACAAGGACCAGGGAGGAGAGGACATTTTGTGAGGGACAGCTGGTTTCCCTGCAGGCCCATGCAGCATCACAACCTCAGCAATAGCTATCAATATTGCTACACAGAGAGAAGACACATGGACACTCATTTAAATTACTAATACTTTAAAATGTCAATTAAGATGTATTATCATCCTCTAACATTCCTTTATGTGATTCTTTGCCCCTGTCAGCCCAGACGTACACAGTGCTCTGCATGGCCGGCACAATGGGTGTCTGTGGAGAGGTGCTGGCAGCTGGTGGGCTTCAGGGGAGGCCTTTGTGGGGGCACACCAGGGCTGCCCCATTCTGCACAGTCAGATCTGCAAAGGACCCTCTACAGTCTAAATACTGAAGAAAGGACAAAAAACATCAGGGGGAGAGAGAAGGAGGGAATAAAGAGGGAGAAACAAAAGCATGGACCCCAGGATGAGAGGAAGGAAAAAGGCACTCCAGGCTGGGGAGCAGATACTTCCCTGCAGCCCATGGAGAGGACCATTCCAGAATAGATATCCATTACTATTACCATGGACACTACGATCCATTAAGGACCCCACACTGGGGCAGGGGCATGTTTTCTGAAGGATCTGCAGCCACTGGAGCACCAACACTAGAGCAAGTTACAAGTGTGAAGAAGAAGTAGCTGCAGAGAAGAGCTGATGGACAGTGTCCACAGATCCCCACTCTCCCTGCACCACTCAGGGCTGGACAGAGAAATCTGAAGTGAAGCTGAGTCTGAGAGAAAGGTGAGAAAAGTTCTTATTTTAATGTTTGTCTTCATTTCTCACCACCCAATTCTATTTTAAGTGGCAATAAATTGAATTAATCTCCCTGATGCCAAGCCTCTTTCACCCACAGTAGTAGCTGGTAATCAATCTCCCTGTTTTTATCTCAACCAAGGATCTTTCTCATCCTGTTTTGCGCCCCTCCCCACTTAAGGGGAAGAGTGATTCGGTGAATGAGTGAGCAACTGACTGTCTGAGGGCTGGGTGGGAATCTGGCTGTTTGGCAAGGCTAACCCACCACCCAATCCCTTGTTTAAATTATCTACCCAGACTTCTTTGGGAACCTGGAATCAACACAATCCACAATTGTGGATTGTTGGGGTTTGGGGTTTTTTTGATTGAATTGTTTATTTGTTTCTGTCTCATTTTTGATTACTTCAGATGGCTTTCCAAGAAGGATCCTAAAAATGCCAGAAGGTGAGGCTGGTTGACAACCTTCGTTCAACCCAGACCCATGATGTCTGTGAGGGCAATGCAGGTGAGTGTAGGAGTTTGCCCAAGATTCACAATGCTCCTGGGCATGCTCACTTGGTTTTGGCAAGCACTGATTTTTAAATATTATGACATTATTTAACTTAATTACACTGATGGATGAGAGTGTCCTATGATCAATACAGGAAGGCTTTGATCCATTTTTCATAAATATACAGATTTTCAAGTGCAGGGTTTGTAGGGCGTTTTTTGTTCCTATGACAGAAGAGGAATTAAATAACTTCACATGCCTTAAAAGCATGATAAAACCAGTGGACGGGTTATAGTTACATCACAAAAATGTATTAAGGTATTCCTGAAAAAGTACAAAAGTATATAGTTATAGACACTATTGGCTATGAAGATGTCTTACAGTGCCTAAAATGGTACAGCACTAATTTAATTAGGAATTAGTTTGTTTCTGTAACTAAGAAACCACATCAAAGTCTCTGGTGACACTGTAAAAGAGATGAGCTCCATTACAGGTAATACAGTTACAGTGAAATATTTTGATCCAACTGACTGTTTTAGATTGATGGAATCTGCCAATGGGTGCAAAACAAGCTAATGAAGCTAGTTAGAAGTCAAATTTGTACAAGACCTATCTTGGATATGACTGGAGGAGATGCTTCCTGCAGGTGCATTTATTTGGATGGTGTCACCTGCAGCTAGGGGATGGGAGGAGTGTCCTGGTGATAAAATGTCAGAGGAAATAACAAAGAATGGTCCTTGGGTTCTAGAGACACACATGTTCAGCCAGGGTATGAAGCTAACAGAAAGGCTTACTCCAAAGCTGATTCATGCCTGAACTCAAATAGTCTCATAAGGGTTTAAATTAGGATGTATAACAGACAAACAGGTGGAAAAAATTTTTACTGAGAGAAACCTGAGGCAGTGTTAAATTCTGAAAATGGATCAATGGTGAAACTGCGAAAGTGTGATTGTGAAACTTTCAGACATGGAAACTACCAGCCCTTGTTTAATAACTGTGGCCACTGGCTTTATGTCCTGCCTCCTTACAGAAAAGAGAAGGAGCCAGGAAGCAACTGCAATATCTTAATCTCATCAGTAAAATCCAGATCCTGGATTTTTCCCAAACACTTGACATTTTTTCCCGATCTGTGTTTCTGCTAGGAAATAGCCCTCTGTTATCATCAGACACCTTCTTCTCCCTCTTCTGTTGCCTTTCCCAACCTGTTCCTCATTCATTTAATCCTTCCCCCTCTCAATTTAGTTCTGATCATTTCATTAGCATTCATCTTCTTTTCCCTCCCTGAAAACTATAAGCAAATCACCCAATACATAGACAGACCTTCATACTCTTCGTGCCATTGGCCTGCCGTAATCCTGGATATTTGATGGATTTATCCATTTGTTTTGTTATTTTTATCCCTTGTTCTGTTCTCTTTCTTTGCCCGTACTTTTTTTTTTTTACAATATAAACCTTTTGGTTGGTGGGGTTTTTGGTTTGGTTTTTTTTTCAGGAATTTGTATAATGTTTCACCTGAAAATAAAGCTTAAACAACAGTGAATATGATGTGAAAATATGTAATTTGGAAGGAGAGGAGTAGAGGAGAGTTTGCAGAAAGGAAATCAGTGTTCAAATATATCACAGATTCAAAGGGTTGAAGAAAATCCTGGTTATAATCCAGTCTGACATCATCTCTGCTTGGCAAGAGGTGGAAGATTTTTTTAATTAATTGATGTTTTAACTCTATGCTTTTTAGAAGGAAAAGCTTCAATCTGTTTTTTAAAATGTGTGGCAGAGATGCACATATATAAACTGTTCCAATTCTTAATTAATCTCAGTGCTGTAATAAAATACAGTTTTATCCAAGTCTAAACTTGCCTGTTTTAAACTGTAAGGTATAAATATATTTTAGGCATTTATCTGATAAAGAACATTCTAATCAATTTCTCTCCCCCGCTAAAAATGTTTACATTACCATCAGTCCATCTTATAAATCTCTCTTATTTATATTCTTTTGTAAAGAAAAGATTATCCAGTCTACTTTCCTCCTATTTTTTCCTTGCAACCCCCCTCAATTTTCCCATAGCACTGTATTCACCCATATTAATATTTCAACTCTTGAAAAAGTTACTTGATTTTTCAATATCTTTCTGAGGTCAATAGAAGGTATGGAGGAGACCTGTCCCTTTCAGGCCTAACATTGTCATTAAAATTGGGATTTTGAATATACCCCAAGTCACATAATTTGGAGAGAGACATTCTAGCTATGTATTACACCCACAGAGAGTGCTATTGTGATTTCACCTGATTTGTATGGGAGTAATTAAGATTAATTTTTTTTTAAAGCAAACATGCAAACTCTTGCCATTGATCTAATCTCATTTTAATGTTAATATTTAATTCGTACAGAGTTTTAACTCCTCTGTTTCAGTTGTCTTGCTGCATTATTGTCAGTATTTTTAATGAGGAAATAGCTGATTCTATAATTGCTTCTACAAAGTAAAAGGGAAATGGCTATTAGGTGTTTTTTTCCCCAAGGTTGCTATTTCTCATCTAACTTAAATGCAACATTCAAGTTCTAACCCTAGTGGTGCCCTCTGGATCTGTTTCGTTGATTCTGTTACTCCACTGACCAAAGATAAATACGTAAGTCTGAAGCATTAAATACTTAGAATTAGTCAAGATTATGTTCTTTTGGTGTCATTTTGTATTTAGAAACCTCTTCTTGCATGATCGGGTTAATTGTAAAAAAAAAAAAAAAAACCAAAACCAACCAACCAAACAAAAAACCCAAACAAACAAATATTTCATAGCTCTTCCAAGTTAGTCTGGAGAGCTCCCGAACTTTGTGTTGAGTATAAATTTTCATTCTTCCTATTCAGACATGTACTAGTAGATATTATCCAATCTATCTTTTATCGGTGTAGTTTTTGAAAATCCATACTAAATTGTAGCAAAATTGTTGGGTGTAAGTAGAGCTAGAGAAACAGAAAAATGAGATACAGATATAGTCATAAAATCAAGAACTAGTTAGAGCACAATTGGAACAGCTCACTAATAGATTATGGAGGAATGAATACTAATGATATCTTACACAAAATTGCAATTGTTTTCATGGAGTACTTCTCATTGAGCAGGTTACTAACACATTCAGGGTAAATGACCCAAAAATAATTTCTCTATATATACACATATCCAAAGGAAGAATGTCTGGATATAAGACATTGTGGTTGGATAGCTTTGTTGCAGTGACTCAAGACAACAAAATGTGCCTCAGAGACCATTAAAGTTGGCATACAGCAGTTTCCAGGCTGCTCTGGTTTATACTGGGGATATTAAATGGTTTCAGGGCATCTGGAATCAGGATAGCAAAACTTAGAGCCATTTCTGCCTCTGGTCCTTGACTTCTGCATCCAAGAGAGACTGATCTGACTCAGAAATGGTAATGCTGTCCAAGTTTATGGGATGGCTATTCATATTTGCACACACCAGGCGTTCTCAAGAGACTGAATGTTGGGTAGGAGAACCACCAGTTCAGAAATACTGTTGCATCTTTTCTTCTTTATGTTACCTCTGCTCTCACACTGGTATTCACAGGTTTGTTCCTTTTTTCTATGATCTAAGTTATAAAATCCTTTTAAAAATTGCCTTCAACATAGAAGCAGAAATAAAAACATTCTGGAATGCGATTTTCACCCATTTATTCATATCTCATGTAGCTTTGCTGTTTGCTTTTAAGGCAACTGGCTCAGTTCTACTGTTAAATTTTTTTATCAAATACTTATAAGAATGATATATAAACAGATATGAAGTTTCTCTGACACATTATAGTGCCAACATAAGGGCACTTTAGTGAAGAACAGCATAAGCAATTTCAGATTATTGCTCAGGTCGCAGTGTGGCAAAAATCTCTTTCTTTATTAACATCTGATGCTTCTCTATTTATGTATATTTTTGTGAAATTTTCTATAAACAAGAGTGATGATGAGAAATATGTATTCATATTTTCTAGTCTTTCCAAATTCTATTAGCCCAGGTGAATCACAGGAAAGGATACTTGTTGTCATTGAGTGAATCTTTAAAGCTTAAGCAAATTCAGTAATTAATGACTTCTATTAAATTATTTGAAGCATGATATCACGAAAGCTGTTTAAAAAACCCAAAAAAACAACAAAAACAAAAGAAAAATGGGAATGAGTACAGGGGCTGAATTTGTTTAGCTATTTCTATTTATGCAAAATCAAATTTTTTAAGTACCAACTCTGTTCCTAAACCAAAAGAAGCTGCAAGAAATCACACATCATTTTACAAAATCAAGTGCAGCATACTGTAAATGTGAAAACTAAAATCAAACTAGGCAATGTTTCTCATGTCCAACATTGTCCAGTGGAGACTGCTTAATTCCACACAGCTGGGATAATGGCACCTGTCAAGTTCATACTTTGGAGGCAAAAAGGTCATTGGTCTTGTATTACCAGAGAAATACATTGTTACATCACGCTAAATCAGTCGCCAAAGACTTTGAGAAAGTAACTCTATAATTCAGGATAACGAAGGAATTACTGTTAGAAGCCATTGTGATAACTGCATTGACAGTCTGACCAGCACTGACCACCTTCACCGCATGTTCTGCAGCCTTCTTCCTGTATGCCAGAGTTCCCTGTTCCTCTTTCAATACCCCTTCACCTCTTCTTGCCTGCTCGTGCTGGAAGCTTGTTTTCCTCTGCCAGTTTCCACCTGTCACCTTCTCTATCACATCCCTGTTCCATCAACACATCATAAAAATGCCTGTGCCACTGTGACTTACTTACTGTCCTATACCTTAACACGATCTGCATCTTACAGTTACCCACATCTGTATTCCCTACCCTTCTCCCTTCTTACCTGTATCTCCACTCCTTGCTTTCCTTTGACATCTTCCTTCCACAGTTTTCTCATTGAAATAAATAATTCAGGGACTAAAGATCTGTAAAGTGTTTAGGATAATGAATTGCAATTGCAGGTACAATGCTGTTAAGCAACTGGACACTTGCAATTAGCAATTGATTAGCTGACAATTATGCAGGCAGGTGAAACAGATGGCTGTGCTAATCATATGCAAGAGCTGAATACATTCCTTTCTTCCATTTCTGTGTGCACCAAAATTGACTAAATTTTTTCTCCCACTATATAGAAAATCCTCTGCGGCTTTAGAATTGATTAGATAGTTTACAAAATGTACCATGCTACTTCAAGGCAAAAAGGATAAATGATACTGAGCCTCAGCTCACCTGACTTTGCAATATCAGACTGTACAGGTAATAAAACCGAGGGTGAAAAGCTGTATGTAAATGTTTTGATAACATTATTCCCTACTACTAGAGAAGAGTTAGGCAGCTGCCTCATTGCAAGTCAGTGAGCACTGAATGTGTCCTTATGAAAAATTAAATTTATGTATGTGGTTACCCTACCAGCTGTCCCTGCTTCTGCTGAAGTCCATAAGAAAACTTCTGCCAAGATCTGTGGAAACAAGCTCAAGCTTTTAATATTATCCCTTATTGTAACTCTTATTCACAGTTTTCTGTCATGATTAAACTGTCTCTTAAAAAAGGAAGGAGAGAACAAAGCACAGAAATAATTGTTTTAAATGGAAAAATGCTGATCCTATATTCTGAAGTGTGCATACACTGCAGATGAAATTTTGCAACTAGCTTATGCTAAGTAGTTGCAGTGAAGTAAAAATTATTGCCTGAATATAGATGCATTTTTTTGAGAGCACATATTTTAATTACATCTATACTGTACAGGCAAAACACCTGAAAAAAAATCTATATAAGCATTATTTGAATATTTAACCTCAGAAAGTTTCTTGGTAATTCCTGCTTCTGCAACAATATTCCTGCACTGGTTGACTCAGTCTTTCAAGGAAATCTTTTCCTACTGAGCCAAGCCACTAACTTAGTTACATTCTGATAGGTCAGATCAGCTTTGTTCCTCTCTTGTGCAGCTAGCAAGGGAGGCAGAACGGTCCTAGTCCTGACAATGAAACAGCTGCATGCAACATCTACTTTTCTTTCTAAATAGGCTTTTATAGAAAAAAAAGTAATAAAGAGAACATTTTTTACTGTTTAATGACCTATATCTCAAAAAGCTGTTGAAACTATTACGACAAAAACTTTTTTTCAGGGAGATTTCCTTCTGGGCTTGCAAAACTATGTTTTAGACTCTGGTACCTTAAAAACCTCAGTTTTGAATAGAAATTATTACAATTATTTTATTTCCCTGGTGCCTATAATAGAGACATCTTTCTGGAATGAAGAAAACAACAGAACAGAAACTACTTCAATAAGGCCCTAACATTTAAATGTTACAATTTATAAGATTCATTCTCTTCAGGTTTTAGCCTAAAGTTAAAAACTCTTTTGTTTCTGTGATAAACATTAGTTTTTCATGAGCTTCCTAGAATTATTCTTTAATGTGTATTCTGTGATTTCTGTGCTTTAGAGCGGAAAATTTTGGATCAAAAAATAGGTACCTTATCTAGAAAACCTGTAATCTATTATTTTCTTGCTCAGGCTATATCCTCAGGTAATTGACCTGCAACTCCATACGTGCTGTCTTCAAAGAAATATAAACTTTCATCTTGAATTCCATTTGCTGACAGATCAAGCCAGTTGAGATTCATGGATCTATGCAAGTTTATGCGAGCTGAGTAGCAGACCATAACCCACCATCCCTCAGTTTATCTGAAAGCAAAAGGCTTCTTTTCACACACCAGTTAAGTCTGCTAAGTGACAACAGTGTATTTATCCAGCACGTCATTTACAAAACCCAAATGCTTAAAATTGAGGAAATGAAATGTTAAGGATGCCATAAATCTTAGTGCTCAGAAGGAGTCTGAACCAACTTGTACTTAAATCCACATGAGTCTTTCCACTTACTTCAGTCAAAGCTGGACTTAGTCCATAATAAACAAGTATTTTGTCAAATGTGTGGCCAGATATGCCACTAAGGGATGCTGATCTGTGCACATGAATGGCCTAATATGACAGGGGCAGTAGCAACAGGGTGTTGTGTTCTAGACATATGGTGTAAATACAAACTCCACGGAGACCTCAGGAAAAATTGCTGTAGTCAAAAAGCACCATTTCCTAAGTGTGGGTATCAGCTATCTTTTTCTTCTCTGATTTATAATATCATACCACTTATTCAGATCAAAGAATCTGAAACACAAGGGGAGAAGTCTGGCACTTGTTTCTTCTCACTCACCTAGAATCCTTGTAATCAAAGGTATGAACGGTTTATCACTTTTCACTACCTGTAATCTATGTACTTCATAACCCTCCAATGAAATAAAGCTTTTTTTCAAGCATTTGAATAAATGCACAACTATGTAGTAAAAAACTGTAGCATAGTATGTACAAAAGTCATTCATCTTTCTCATTTGTTGAGTACTCCATTCATTTTAAGCCCATAGAACCATAGCATCTCTTAATAGCTTTATGTGAAGCACTCTTATTCAAAATTAGCAACAATGGAGCTTATGCTCTCTCTACAAAACTTGCTAGAAAACACTAACTTTGAGCATCTTAGAGTAACTAACCTTAACAAAATAACCTTAATATTTTAAATGTAGGCAAAAGCCTTATTCATTCTATTGCATGGCAAACTCTTTAACAATACAATTAAGAAAAAACAACTTGAAGGACTCTGAGCATATCTCTTCTGAAGGAGCATAATTACTTTGCATTTATTTTTTTCTTAAGGATTGTTTTTTAAGATGTCATTAACCTTTTTAAATTCAAATAATAAAGATATTACTAAAATAGAGTGGAAATATTCGATCAGGACTCAATTTAATAGTTAAAAGATTGTTCTGTCCACATAGATGGGGTATCTAGAGGCAAAATCTCTTTAAGGAAAAGCAGCAGTGGGAGAAGCCCCATAGAAACATCATTAAAATGCAGCCAGTCCAAATCTCTGGACCTGTCAAAAAGTATGTCAAAGAAACTTTTATTAGGCAGTGTCTTGGGGTGACTTTATACTGTTCTATCCCCGATCACCGCTCTATGCCCAGGCATGATTCCTGTGCCTTTCTATGCCTTTAAAACTGAGTGCGAGAGAGGAAAAAAACTGAGAGAACTTTTCAAACAGTCTGTACTTCAAGGACACTGAGATTAGCTGCTTCTTGCTGCTGAGAGGCAGAGGCAGCTCTTCCTCGCTTTTCAGCCAGTTCAGATTTTCAGCTCTGCTTCTTTGGAGAGAGACAGAGAGTGGGTTTTTTTCCGGGACTTTGGTTTCTTTTTTCCTCCTCTTCTGGACTTGTTCAGAACACCAGAACATCAGAACCGAGGGACCTTCCACCGGCCTGGAGGGGGGCCCCCACGCCGACCCAGCTCCGAGGAGAAGGAGAGAGACCACACCCACAGAAGGGCTCTAAAATCTTTCAGGTTTTCTCTCACAACGAGAGGTTTTGTTATTTAGCATCATAGTTATTATTATTATTATTATTATTTTCCTGTGTGTTTGTTAAATAAATAGTTTTTGTTTTCTTTTTTCACATTCCTCCGAGGAAAATCTTTTTTTTCCACGAACCTGGTGGGGGAGGGGTGGCTGTAACCTGTCTTCCTTTAAGGAGACGCTCCTTTTGGACGTTTTCCTGGAATTTGGCCCAAACCACCACAGGCAGTGACAAAATTAGTCCACCATAACTCAAATTGCACAGATCGAAAGACCCCATTTTTTCTGTATCAAACTCAATTTGCTAAAATGTACTTTTTTCTTCTAGGTAAACTGCTAGGTAGATCAGTAGACTCAGTTTTCATGACTTTTCTTGAAGTAAAAGGTAGTAATTAGGACAGAAAATTAGAAAATAAGATATCCTCCAGAAACATTTGCATAATAGTGTAATCAAATGATAATATAAATGATGTTTCACAGGAGCACTCCAACTGGTTTTATTTATGCAGACTGCAGAGGTGGTTTGAGGCTATGATCTTCAACACTGAAACTGATATATCCAAGAGTATAACAGATACTATCACAATATCACAATATGCTGAAGAATTCTCGTTTTTCTCATGCGAATGATAAAGATGTTAGATACAGCTTATATCACAGGAAATCCAGTAACTTCCTTAAGAAATAAAATAAATTCAGTCCCTGAACTACTTATAATCTTATTATAGCTTTGATACAACTAGTGAGACAAAAAGAGAAGGTGATGCAATATATATGTTCACTGCATTTCCAACCTGCTTACCTCCCACCCAGTTTGTGGTTTATATATTCAACATATTAGCTCTGGCTAAGCTCTACAGGCTGCATGTGGCTCCTTAAATCCATACACAACACATACCGTATTGTATGTTAAGCCTGATCCAGCACTTGAACTCAAACTATAATCTTGAAGCACTCACCGGACATGGAGCCAGACTTTTGGTGCATTGGGTTGGCTTGCTTTTATCATGAATTTTAATGGTGAAAAAATTGCATCTGTTCCTAACTGCCTTTCAGCTGTTAGTCACTGCTGCATAGCTGATACCAGAAACAGATGGGGAAGAGGAGAGATACTCTATTTGTAATCAGTTAGTGAACTCAGCTGGGACAACGGTTTGTGGAATAAATGGCAATGCTTCTCTATGCTTGACCTCAATCCCAGTCTCAACATCCTGTGAAGAGTATCTGATATGGCTCTGGTTGGTTGCACAGTGCTGCACTTGAGCTGGTAAGCCTCAGTGGAGATGGCACAGTTTTGCATGGAGTTAGTCCTTTTGTAGCAATTTCTGTATATATGGAGCAATTAATCTTGAATCCAGATAAACCATCTGTACTGACTTGTGCATATCCATACCTGAGAGGGTCTAGATATGCTCATTCACATGTACAATAGGCAAGATACTTAGCATTATTTATATTTAGGATTTTCTGAGTTTTTACCAGATCTGACTTAGTTTTTCAAATATTGTGATGGATGATACTCATCCCACTTGCAAAGTCTGTTATGTTCAAAGACAGCACAAAGGAAATGGAGAGGAAGGTTGTCTATTGAATTTTTCAGATATTGTACTCTATAACACTCTGGGGGATAGAACCTTCTGAACGGAACTGAGGGATTAGCCCTGGGCTGAGAGCAAATGAGCATGGAAAATTACTTCGGCTAAAGAAATTTCCAAAGCTTGGTGTCATACAAGGTGGCAAAACAAAAGATTGATGACTATATATTCACAACTTGAATACAAAAACTTTTTCTGTCAGCCTAAAGAAAATTTTGGAATTTTTTTAACTTAAAACACAGCCCAGTGTGTGGTTAGCCTCACTTGCAATGACAGTGTGTCCTTGCTTTATGATACTCAACCAGGATGTCACCTTATCCTTCAGGCTCTCTTTAGCAACCTCGTTTTCAGCCAATCACTTCTCAAATGTGCACAGATGCATGGGATTTGTTGTGCTAAATGCAACACCTCAAAAACTTCAAGGGCTTTCCATAGGAGTAGATCATGGATTTTTCAGGGTAATTTTGGACTGAGGCCTTCATAATGTTCATGTAAACTGTTGTCTAAAATGAAAATAATTCAAAGGATGCATTTTGTTTGATCATCCAGGTAACTGATGAAAATGTTTGATAAAAATGGGGCCCAGTATCAATACTAATGTATGCTGCTGATAGTCCATCTGTGCTCATATTATTTTACTTGATGTATGTATTACATTTGATAACATTATTATTGGTATGGCTTTGAGGATTTCAAATAATTTTTGTAGGCTTGTTATTATTAGTTTGTGGATTGTAGGGGGGTTGGTTAAGGATTTTTTTGCTGTTTTGTATTTTGTTGTGGTTGGTTGGTTATTTGTTTTAATTAACTTACTTGTTATCTAGCCAAAGACGTATTATTGCCAAAGATATTTTATTATCTTCTCTTTCAGCTGGTAAGTGATTTCTTCTGCAATAGTAAGCTCTTTCTTTGCTCCCTGACTTGACCAATGTCTTTAAATGACTCTGTGATCCTTAGGACTCAGACATCCTTGGAAAGAACATCTTCAGCTTCTGTTTTCCTCACTGTTACTCTCTCTGTCTAAACTTGAACTATGTCTTTGAGAGGAATGGTTGGCCATTTGGTCTGAGGTTCCTTTTTACTAGAGGACTTACAGGTATGTTATGAGCTTAAAAATGGTAATGCAGTGTAGCACTTATTTGGGCTTCCTACTTCCTGGTAAAATAACTTAAATTTTTATGAAAACCATGAAATTCCCCTAACTGATACCTCAGACAAATCAATAAGTCTGGAAAAGTCAGACTGGATTCTTTGTTTATCCTCCATCAGTATTACCTGTGAGGGCTTTGACACTTAGACAAGACCTTCTTGAGTGCTGATGCTCACTTGTAATTTGGTGCATTTCACAACTACACTGTAAAGCTATTTATCCATTTCCTAGAGTAGTATTGTCTCTGCTGCCTTAAAAAGTACTTGAAATTTGAACAATGTATGCACATATTGGGAATTAGAAATTTATTTCTTAAAAATATCTTTTCAAAGTACAGTAACATTTCAATGTATGGCTTTATTTGTCCTGTGCCCTATTCCTAAAAATAAATCTTTGGATTAATGCTTTGTTCAAAGGGTTTGCATTTGAGTTGTATGTTATGTAAATGATTATGAAGTACTTGGGAATTTTTAGAAGGAAATTGCTGTTTACTGGCTTTACTTTTGGATAATTGCTCATATCGGCCTTTGCTGTAAATTCACAATATCATATGTTTTGGTAAAGTTGTTGTACTGTTTTGTGGAATTTTCTTAAGATTTGGCTTAGACTAACAGTTTGCCTAAATACTGAATAGATTTTGGTAGCTTCTACTGTATCACAGTTATGTATACATTATTCATATATAATATGAAAGCAGTGTAATTGCCTCAGACTGATAACTTCTATGCTGTTCTTTTCCACGCACCAGGATTTACATTTAGTTTAGGGGAAACTACTGCTCCCTAGACCATAAGCAATTTTCCCCGATTTGTTCAGTGATTATCTATGAATTTTGTATAAGATGAGAAAGGGAGTACTCTAACCACAGTATGATTCTTAGATATAGTGAAATATAAAGTATGTCTCTGTGAGATTACTGAGTTAGCCCCTTGATTTCAGCCAAACCTTTTTTTTAGTGTTTTTCATTTGATTTCCTACTCCTTTATGTTTTCAATTTTGAGCTAATTACTTATTTCAAGTCTTCAGAGGTTTGGAGGTGCAAACATTCTTTTACTATTTTACTTGGGAAATTTTCCCCTTGTGACAGATTTATTATGTTATTTGGATCGTAGAGCTTGCTTAATGCAAATTTCCATTTTTTTACCTGGCACCTGTTTACTGTGTGGCAAATGCTTTCTTTGATAATAAATTCAAAATTGCAGTTAAGACCTCCAGAACCAAAACTATATAAAAGCACATGAGACAGAATACAGTCCAAATTATACTCTTTTTTTTAAGACTGTCATGCACATGCAGTGCTACTGAACAAACACAGTTGAATGTTCTACTTTTGTTTCTCTGTCTAGTGATCACAAGAAAAAAATCTGTTGTTTCACAAAGATCTGCTACTTTTGCTTATTATCATGAATAATATTCTTCACCAAAGAAAAATTTTAACCTTAAAAAGTGACAACGGATTAATACTGATGCTTGTTCAATATGTCCTCTTAGCAGGAACCTTTGTTTTGATATACAGTGTGGTGTGAGATTAGTAGACAGAAAGAGACTTGAGGTTCCCCTACTGGAGTTAAGCTTTTAAAAGATAATTCCTGCAAATTAAATATGTCTGCCTTCTATTTGCACTACAGAGAAACCCCACGTAATTTCAGTAAATCTCGTAGAATATGGCTGTAACTTTTGGAGGAATGTTTACATCTGAAGGACATGACTTCTTTATTAAGAGTACAACAAGATTGTTTGATTGAAATGTAGGTCTGTGATTTTATGTTTAATTGAAAAGTAATTCTTATGAAGATACTTCCAACATTTTTAGATCCATTAACTCCTATGCCTGTGAGAAGTTAAAAGAAGAAAAAACAAAATAAAACAAAACCCCTAAATGTTTAACCTGGATGAGATTATGTGCTTTTGACTTTTAGAATACGAAAGGAAATAGGGCTGTGGATCAAACAATAGCTCACTAAGAATTCATTGCAGTGCATTGTAATTTCAAGGTCCTTCAAGAATGGGTAGTACACCTTTAGGAGTACATGAGAAGAGAATGGTAAATAGTATCAAAATAAAACTCTATTCAATACAATGTTTATGGACTGTGCTTGGATACACAGGCTTTCTGATTATACATTTAAAAAAAGATATCTTAGATAGTATGGGTATCATCTAATTTTTTCCTTCCTATTCACATTTTTATGGATTGGGAGGGGCAAAATTATATGCATTAGTGATAAAATTGCAGAACTGTTTAAAATTATAATGTACTTTGGGAAGAGGAGCTACTTGTTACTAAGAACCTGATTTTTTTTTTGGTTCCACATATGCAATCTTCCACTCATTTGCTTCAGTCTTCATTAAATGAATACAGTCTTACAGCAGTGGTGTAAGACAGAGCTGAGAACCAATTGCAGAGATAACAGAAATTGTGACTATTTCTTCCAGTGTGAGTTCTAGTCCATAAGTTTATGCAGGAGGATATTGGTGGCTGGTTATTGTTAATTAGCCTAGCTGTTTGACTGGATCTTCTCTGAGACTCCTGCCTGACCTGTAGATCCATAACTATAAAAAAGTGCAATACATGTTGACATCAGGGACTTAGTTTTCACACCTTTGAGGACCAAGGACTGATTTAAGGAGAAGGGATCTATCTGACCAAGTGAGGTGAAAGTGCCCATGCCAACAGGGTGGCCTACCTAGTGAAGAGAGTTTTAAGTGGGAATGAAAAAGAGAGATATGATGATGCCCAAATCAGTAAGAAAGTGGTGAACAGGTTGGCAATCAAAGGATGCAAATGTGGACAAGAGAGACCTCTTAATCAAAACAAACAACACTGAAAAGTGGGCTATCCCAAGTGTTACGCACAAAGAAAATGTTCTTGCACTTTTCTCAGGAAATCGAAATGAATGGCGCCCATCTGCAGTGCCTCTACGCTAATGCACACTGTTCACGTGAGCAAGCAACTGAGATGCATCAAGTTGTGCCCATGGAAGTGTGATTAGGATTACCCAGCAGAACAGAGTCAGTGAAAGCTGTGTGCCACCAGCTGCCTTATCAGGAAGAGGTAGATGAGGCCTTCTTCAGACAGCTGGAGGAAGCCTCACATCCACAAGTCCAGATCCTCATGGGGACCATTACCTGCCCTGAGAACTGCTGGAGCATTCCCAGAACACAAGCACTTCCCAGAACTCAAGCAGTTCAGGTCTTCACCACTACGTGCTGGGGGCCAGCTGGCCAAAAGCAGCTTTGCAGAAAAGGATCTGGGGGGTCTGGAGAGGAAGAAGTTGATCATGAGCCAGCAATTGCAGTGTGCCTTTTTGCGAGGGGGTCTAACAGCATCCTGGAGTCCACAAGAAGGAGAGTTGACAGCTGGGTAAGGTAGATTATCCTTCCACTTTAATCACATCTGGAGAGCTGTGCCCAGTGTCGGGCTCCTTGTGATGGGAGAAACGGGGACGTACTGGACCAAGTCCAGAGAAGGCCATGGGTATGATTAAGGGCTTGGACCATCTGTCGTGTAAGGAGAGGATGAGAGGACTGAAACTGCACAGTGTGGAGGAGAATAAGCTCAGGGAACCTTATCAGTGTGTGCAAACACATCACAGGATGAAAATAAGAGTATGGGGTCAAATATTCCTCACTGAATAGACAGGAGGCAATGGGCACAAAATAAAGAACAAAAAAATTGCTTTAAATGGAGGAAAATACCTTTTTTCACTGTAATGATAATCATACACTGGAGCAATTTACCCAGAAAGGTTGTGGAGTTTCCATCTGTGGAGACATTAAAAATCTGACTGGGCATGTTCCCAGGCTAACTGCTCAGGATGACCATTCTTGAGCAGAGGCACTAGATAATTACCAGAGGTATCATCCATCGTCCACTGTTTGATGAGTTTATGAAGCTAATTCTTTGCAGAAAATGGAACAATATATCTTGGCATTGTTCATTTTGCAAGCTCATAATCTGAGATAAACTTGCTAAAAATTATTCTTGATTTCCCAGAAAAAAAAAAACCCAGCAAACCTACTCATAATGAAAAGATTAAACTGTATATAGAACCTTTATTGAAAAGTTGTGAAACCATAAACTGAAATACGTAAATACATAAATAAAAATATAGTTGGAGCTTTGCAGTACATGTTAGCAGGCTTTAGTGTATTTTCACCAAAGCATCACGTGGGTTACCATGAATTACTTAAGGCTGTGTCTCAAGATATAAATAAGGCAGGGATCTAATTTTGTTTCACAAGTAAAACATTTCCTATTCCTAGGAGACTGTGTGCAGAGATTAAGCACTTGCATAATTTAGAGGACAGGTAGTTCTATTGGTTTATTTAGGTTACTTAATTAAAGTCACGTCTAAGCATGTTTATAAAGTAAAACTTGTTCAAAATCACAAATACATCATCTTCAACTTTATGCCTTGCTGCATAAAATTACTATTATTTTCCTCCTATCACAAAATTTCTTGCTGCTAATTCTTTAAAAATTCAATTCTACATGTTTTAATAAATCATTCCAAATACCTTTTCTTAAAATATACATACCAATTTTAAATACAATAAATCTGATTTCAAGAAGATAAGCTGTTATAAAAATCCAGTCTCAGTTGATTATTTCCCTTGCCTCCTTGTGCTCTAGAAGAAAACACTGTGTGGAGATTACAGCTTTGTAGGGCTAAAAATTACAGTACAGAGTGTCATTCTTTCTGTGTAAAAGCAAATCACAGACTAATGGTCTGTGACAGTTTTAATATGCTTCATTGGCAACAATATATTTTTCCCTATAAGCTAATTTAAATTTCTACAAGCATCATGTATAGTTTTACATATTTTTTCACTCAAATCTAGTAGTTAATTAAGGCTAGCAGCAAATTTTAACTTAAGTAGTAGATTGTAATCTATTAATAACACCCTAAAGTGAATAACTAAAACAGATAAAATTTAGAAAAATAAGAATAAAATACAGATAGTCCAAGATATCTTGGGTTCTATAAATAAAAAGTAAAGAAGAAAAGAATTCCATTAAAAATATTGTGGGTGACATTTATGTCCTGACTTTTTTCATTAGGTCAATTGACTGTAAAAGTACCTATATATATATATATATATATATTTATATGGATATGTTTATGTGTGTGTGTATTTGCTTTAAATCAGTCTAAACAACTTTGCCTGAAAAAAAGGATGGGAAAAAGGTTCCCCTTTTATGTTTCTCTTGCACTGCAGTCATATTTATGCAGTATTTCGCTCCTGAAAACTACCCAAGACCGCTTTTGAAACTAAATTGCTGACTTGTACTAAATAACATCTTTTTTTTCTCAAGCAAACTGGCCTCCTATCTGTTGCCTTCATGGTAAAATTTGCCATTCTGAATGCATATACATAGCTAATTAGTCATTGCCATGTGTGAAACTTTGTCATATCCGTGTTTCACTGTTCCTTAGTTCACATCTTTAGAAGTGTATATTAGCGAGGAAGAGTTTGTTTTGTTTACTGCTGTCTTTCCTTGGAGCCAGCAGTTGTGAAACCCTGCTTTGCTCTTTACGGTGAACCTTGCCAAAAATGTTAGTCTGCAATAGTGCCAGGACTTTCACAGCTGATGGACTGAAAATCTGTTTTCCTAATAAAACAGAAATAATCCCAAATGCTGAATCCTGAGGCTTTAAAGCTGATACTACAACTTCATTGCAAGGATCAAAGCAGCCTTGCTTTGTAAATTTGATTAAGTTGCATTTCACAGGAAATGTTTGTAAATAAAATATGTTTTTAAAAAACATATGGGTGGAATACTTACTTTAAGTCACCTCTCTCTTTCCTTCAAATTCTCCGTGCAGGTGGCCACTGGGATGGAAAGAAGGAAATGGGTTTCCCAAGCATTTAAGCCCAATGCCCGCAAAGGTCCTTTGGTAACAACAGCTTGCCCAACAGGAATGCTATAAGGATAGTTTGCTTTGCACCAGCCAAGTGTTGAACCAACAAACACTGAACCCCATGTGCTTCTAGCATCCTTACTGAGATAGATGAGATTCCTAGAAACCTTATGTCTAGCAGTAGGTATTACCATATGGCTCAGAGTGAAGTGCAGGAATTCAGTAATGCAGTGATGGAATAATCTGCTCATATGAGAAGTTTTCTCTGAGCATTTTCAAGAGAATGCTCTTGGTATGAGTTCCTATGAGTTCTACTAAATAATTTATTTTAGTTGCATCATCTGGGAAAGGCTTCACAAATTACATGAAGTGAAAAATAAGGAAGAAAATCCTTAACAGAGAGATATTCCATCTGTAAACGACGGCACCTAGAAAAAAAAAAGGAGGTTTCCTGAAGGGAAAATAATGCTTTTATATGTAACAGAGGAAATGAAGAGAGGTGCTGTGTAAAAGCAATAAACAATAAAGAAGTATTCTTTTGTCTGTTTTAAGTGTGAAAGAGGAAAAATTCTAAGACAAGAATAGCATAGTGATGATGTCATTATTTTGTGTTATTAAAATATTTATATATTAAAATATTTATACAAATTATTACTAGCTATGAGCATATTCTTAAAGAAAGAAATGCATTTTGATGTGCATCCTCTGAATAAAGCTGAAGAGTTTGTTTATTCTAGTAAGCGTTTATACATAAAGACTGCAAAAGACCTTAAGAAGACAATTACTTGATGATTTAACTCATTGCTCTCTTAAGTGGCTCTTATTTCACTTGTCTCTTCTGATATAGTTCTCTGAATTTTATCAGACTTGCTACCATTAAAATTCTGGAAACTATGGATAAAAAAGTTTTTGAGTAATTAAATTTTATGCATAACATTTAAAAATAACCTTTTAAAGGAACCTTTATAATTCAAATGTGCTCCAGCTCTTCAATTAGTAAATTACTATGACCAAAAGTACAATAGCAGAAAAGTCATCTATTTTTCTGGAGCAGCTGGAGAATTTGGAAATGGCTTTCTTTGCTATTGCACCATTAGATATTGTTCCATTGTTTATGATTTTTAGCTATCCAGCCCCAATTCATATTAACAGGAAAGTAATAAGATTAATTTGTTACTGTTATAAGCTACCTCAGAAAATATACACCAATGGGGAAAATTAAGCAGGAGAAATTAATTCTGTCACTTATTCTCCTCATGAGCAAAAACCCAGAAAGCATCACAACGTAGAACATAACTGTACCCTTCAGGAGAAAGAGGAACTCCAGCAAAGTACTCAGGTTGCTGTCAAATGTCACATAAACCTTAATTAATCTCTCATAATCTAACCATTTAAATTAGACACCTGAGGTAGGAGATCATTTCAGTGTAGGAGTACTCCTACGCTTCCCCTGTAGTCAATGAAGAAAGAAAGGCATCACTGAAACATGACTCAGGTTTCAGATAAGATGACTCACTGTGAAGTCATGTATTCCACTTTTTGTTAACTATTTAAGAAGCACCAGGGTTGTAAATTTGCTGTCTAAATGTAGATGAGAGAAATCACTTACTTAAGTAGCTAGTCAGTCAATGAAAAGAGCTGAGCCTCTCTACAGGATGACTCCCTCTACCCTGGGAAAGATCTCTAAGACACACTCTAGAAGTGCTTAACTCTCTGCAGTTGTGCAATGGAGGTCTAGATGATTAACTCAGGCTATGGTAATACTATACTTTAAATAGGTAAAGTTAGGTGAGACTAATCTTTTCCTTAGACTAGTTTCTTGGGACCCAAGTACTTCACTGAGAAAGGTGAAGCTAAGGAGAATGAACCTCATTTACAATACAAGTGCTAGAGTGCAATTATTTAGTTGGAAGAGGTTTGCCTTGGTTTGGCCTTAAGAGAGCCATTCACCATGACTGTTGAGTTTCTGAGGGTCACGCTTATTCTTGTAGTTTTTCAAATATTCGAGTATGTCCATAATACCAGAAAAGTGCAAGCCTAAAAACTAGGCTATTCAAAGTGTTTAGGCCTCTGAAAATTGTAAGAGACATCCTTAATCACCTTTCCACTGCTTTAAAGTCTTAATGACCTTTCAAAATGTGGTTCCATGTGGCCAATTAATGCCCTTATATCTTTTTCCCCTACTAATTTCTTTATAGCTTTTGAATCAAAATTGAGCTATAGCTGAGTTATGCTGACAGAAATAAATCAGGCAGTTGAGAATGAAAATCTCCCTTGTATGAAATTCTAAAATATCTTTTAATTGTTTCTTCACTGGAGGCAATCTTCTTTCCCCTTCTCAGGCAAACAACATACATATCCTCCTAACACAGCACTGTGACAGGTGTAGGGCCTCAATGTTGTCAGTTATAATCCTTTATATGTCACACCTTCAATCATGCAATGGGCCATGCATTTTAAACAGAAGTCTGTTTTCTAGTCTGTGGCGATAGAGTGCCAGGACATACACTGTACAACCATATGGGTGTCTCTTTGCAGGACATATGTTGTACATCCTTAGGCACTAAAGCAATTAACAAGGAACTGTAAAGTAAATGTGATCTCCTCTGAAAAGCTCCAGAGCAGCTTTCAGTTTTTACAATTATATTGCTAATTTATGCCATGAAGAGATTCAGAATGTCAGAGAGAGGTACAGAGATCATAAATGAAAGCAACACTAAGAGGTAAATCCAGGTTTATTTTCAGCAGCAATTATAGTCTTTTTCATGTTAGTAAAGCATTATGAAACTGAAAATGTTAAAAAAAGTTGTAACATTCAAAGGATAACTCAACATAAGATTACAAAGACACGGTAGATGAAAAAGACTGTTTAATATTTTTATGACAAAGCAGAATGCAATCATTAGGATCAACAACATATTTTTCTTGTCGGCCAGTATTTATACAGAACACCATGGAAGAAAACTATTTTTATTTTGCATTTTCTAGTGCTGTTGTGAAATCTCGTGTTGAACCTGCTAATGGTCACGAAACTACACAGCTCAGCAGAGGCATGGCTGCCACTGCTCAGTGTGCCCAGCTCTGGTCAATAGTGGCCCGCTCTGCAGCTGCCTCACAAGCTCTCAGATGCAAATGGATCTTCCTGGTAGCTGACCCTGGACCAGTCTCTCCAGTACCTGGCTTGGCCCTCCTACTTCCTCCAGCAGCCAACTCTCAAACCCTCTCATCTCTCCAGTGTCCAGCTCTCAGAACTTCCTGTCGCTAACAGTGCTGGTGAATAAATATGTACTATAAAAAATTAGTTGTCATTGATTTCTAATCTGACAACTTTAACTTCAGCTGATTACGCTATTTTCTTTTGCTAGAAAAGAAGCTCCTGGTATGCCTTTTTTTCACACTACTCATAATTTTTCTCCTATTTTGTTACAAAATTTTTATGCATTATTTTCTATGTAGGCAATCTTTCCACCATAGTTCATGTACTTTTTTTCATACTCTTAATCACTACTGTCAGCTTTCTCTTAATGTTTTCTAGTGTGCAGTTGGGAAGCATGTGATCAAATATTCTTATCATATAAGCCAACATAGCATCTCACATGCAACTGAGCAGAAAAAAACATAAAAAATTAGAAGTGTATCATTTCACCTCTAGGAAAAGCATGCTGTAGAAATCAGATAATTTGAAAGATGAAAAATAAGATTCAGTGACTGATACTGCTGCTCAGTGATAAGGTAGATGTTATTCATTGATTTGCTCTACCTGTTGCAGGGACAGAAAATGCCAGTATTCAGGGCTGTGAGAAACCTTTCATACCCAAGATGTGCAGAGTATAAAAGGTTAATGACAGGAAAGATGAGTGAAATAGGTGCTTTTCTTTTATGTGTTTGAAGCTAAAAACCCCAAAGAACAGACTTGCTAGACTCACTAGTTTTGCTCTTTCTGATGCTAGGTTTTATTTCTGGAAAAAACTTTTGTCTTTAAGACTTCTAATTTGTCCACCTCAACCACAGTATATACACAAAGTGTTGAAAGTCACTCCTAATATTAGCTACAGTGGCAGCAGAAGAATGTAGATTAGGAGCAGTTTATAACTTTCAATTAAAAAACCTGTTCTTCTACAGATCCTTTTGTGCTTTGAGAAAAACCTCCTTTGTCATGCTCTCAGGCTTTGCTCCCTGTGACATCCCTGGTAACACAGAACACTGACAAGTTTCCACGTTTTATTGTCTGTGAGTATGTAATCATGGCATCTGAAGGTCCCCGTCAGTAGGTTCACACCTCTGGGCACCCAAACACAATGATCAGATGAATGGTACTTGGAAAATTAAGCTACTAATGACTGCATTAAGACAGGCCTCACTTTATAAGCTTTGCTTTCCGAAATGTTTATTTTTCTAGACTTTTCAGATGTAGCCTAGAAATAACTTTGATTGTAACTATGTATAATTCATTTCTAACTGCACAACAAAAATGCTTAGCTTCCTCTCTATTTTGAGTCATCTTACGCTATTTAAAGAAAATACTTCTGTGTATGAGGAAAAACTATTTACTCCAAAATTAAAAACATGTTTCCACATGGGTGTTCCAGGGTTCTTGTGGGCTGCCAGTTTTAGAAATATTTTGGCTGAAAATTATGCTGTAGCCTTCATGAGGTTTCTAAATTATTAAAATACTTCAGCATTTTTCCACGTTTTAGTATTTCTTTTTACACATAATTTTTCATTTAATTTTATTTTACTTTATGGCTTTAATGTAGCTTCTTACAAAGTTTCCATTTAAAATAAGGATTTAGAGTGTGAAAAATTTACTACTCCAAAACTGTTTTATAGATTTCTATGCTAGTGAAATGTCTGAAATGCACATGAATTTCAACAGCTAGAAATTAAGCTAAGTACTCTGAAGAAATCCTGTTTCCACAAAAGACAAGAGTTTTACCACTGGCTTCAATAAGGCCAAGAATAGACTATCTACATCCTTCTATGTTACAATCCTGAAACACTCCTCTTAAGCCAAGAAGATAAGAACTACACTTAAGTACGGGAAATAGAAGTATGTTGCATAGTATTTATTCAATCTTGTGTAATCTTTATTAAATGAGGAAGAAAAACGAACCTAAGCACTTGCTTAGATGGTTTGCTGCCTTCAATTCGTCTGAAATGGGCAGGATGGAGTATAGCTGGAACAGGCTAAAGGGAGCTAATGGATGAGAGCAGTCTTTTCTTTGCATTTCCTAAAACCATGTAACACTTGGCTCAGCTCTTTTCTTCTTTCATATTAGTCAGTTCCTGAGCTGAGCAATGAGTTCTTATGCTTTTTTCTTCTGGAAAGTCTGTTAAAAAGAGACTTGTCTGTCTCCTCTTCCAGCTACATATTTGGTCTCTCTTCCTTATCTTCTTCCAGCATTTAGTTATTGTTAGTTTTCTGTCCTTCTAGTATCACTCCTTACTTACCGGTCCTGACAGCTGAGGATTTCATGTCATTGTTTTTGAATCTA
This sequence comes from Machaerirhynchus nigripectus, assembly GCA_013397975.1. Classification (NCBI taxonomy): domain Eukaryota; kingdom Metazoa; phylum Chordata; class Aves; order Passeriformes; family Dicruridae; genus Machaerirhynchus; species Machaerirhynchus nigripectus. Next base: position 2,068,635 of record VZRQ01004000.1, on the reverse strand, counting down.
CAGGGAAAATGCATAATTTATATTTATAAGCAAAGACAATGATCTGTTTTACACTACATATCCTCTTTCACATGAAGTCTGATTATTTACTTCTGTTCAGTAATTTGATGCCCCTTTGCCTCCTTAGCTGTAGCGACAGTGGTCTGCCAGGACAGCTTGTAAAAGCAAAACATGAGTGGATGAAAAGAGAATGAGGTATGTCTCTTCTCCATAGGAATGAGATTTAGATGGATTCCATGATTAGTAGATCAAGAGCATGTTGATTGGTTGGTTGGTTGGTTGGTTAGTTGGTTTGGTTTTGGTTTTGTGTTTTGTTGTTGGTTTTGGTTATTGGGGAGGTTGTTAGGTTTGTTTTGATTTGGTTTTTTGGGAGGATGGGGGGCAGTAAGACTGGATCTCTTTTGAAAAACTTTGTCATTCATGATTTGAAGAGCCATCTTGAATTTCAAGCTTGGAGTTTTCCTTATCAGAGCCATGCCAAGAACATATATCCTCTGTCTGAATCTGGATGGGAATCAGACATAAACCATTGAAAAAATGAGGGGGGTTATCCCTTTGACAGCACTGAATTGCTGCAAATCTTGTCCACTGCGATTCTGAATCTCCAAATGGAAAGAGGGGCTGATGTGTTGTGTGGGACTGTAATGAAGTACAGACAATGTGGAGCACAAGTTGTATAATAATGACCAAAGCCTCAGGTCATAGGCACCTCAGGTTGGGCACCAAATATGTAGCGAAAACATCAGACCTTAATTTCTTAGTGCATAAAGAATGGTGATTAAATAATAGCTTCTCATATAGTTGATGTAAATATCTAAGAACTGCATTAGATCTTAGGGTGACAAACAACAGGCAAAAGCTCAGGACAGAATTCACAATTTTGTTTTCAGTGGGTACACACAGAAACAACACAGAGACTGAGAAAAACCACTGACCACACAACAAACAACATGGGAAAAGTACTGTTACTAGCTTAATACCACTGATCCTGAGTACCGAAAGAAGCAGAGTCCTGAGGAGAATGTCTTTGTTTTTTTATCACAATGCGTATACTATAAAGACTGAAGAAACACAGGCTCTGGAGATTTTGCCTATGCTTCAAACAAACAAACAAAAATTTGATGATTCAGAATCTACTGATTGCAAGTATGGTTTTTTTCAGCTGTTAACCTCTATACAGGTGATTTATAATTCATGGGTCTCACTTAGGATTTCTGGACTGGATAGAATATCAGAGTATTGCATTCAATTTACTACAAAGTATTGAATATTTTGTTCTACCTTCTGCTAGCTACTGACAGTGATTTTTCTGTTCAGAAAAGCTTCTCTTTAAATCAACACTCCTGTACAATAATATTGTCCCAAGGAGAGAATTTAATAATAAAAGAAACCAGCATGTTTAAATACATATCCGCAGTAGGACAGAGAAACCACAACAACCCAGCAAGCCCTGAAAGAGCAGCAGTTACTGCACTGAGAGGAGGATCAAGGTGAAGACTGACGTATAAATTCAGCATTTATTAGCTTGAGGAAATTATTTAGTGCAGCTGAGGCTGCAAAATGAGAGAGGTGGTAAAATGAACCAGGCTAAAATGAACCAGGACTCTTATCAGTTTGAAAATAGTTTCTCAACTCTGTCTTACTCTTGTTCTAATAAGCTACATCCTGATCAAAGGAATGATTTGTTTTGTGGATGCTAAAAGGTTGGTTCTGGGGAAGTCAGCATTCACAGAAATGGTTAAAAATCGTGTTAAGGAGCAAATACTTTACAGTGTTTAATTTGCTGTATATACACAGTAAAAAATGTCTTGTATTTCATACAACTTTCTTCCTGCTTCAAATGTAGATGTGAACTTCTTTTCATTCCTCAACATGGTGTTAATAGAGAGCTAAGAATTTCTCTGATGTGGCAAAAAGTATGCTGCACTGAAAACAGGAATTTCTTTGCAAACAAACTTTATGGTTAAGCTGCACTTGGTTTCAATTTTAAAGTTTTATACACTTATCAAGAGAAAACTGAAGTATTTCTTTCCAATGTGTTGAACTCCTCTTTTGTACTTTACATGAAGTTATGTGTATTTATGATTCTGTGGATGTTAGCAGGAGAGCCAAAAGAGGAGCCTCTTACTCAGAATTGAATTAGTATTCTGCCTTAGTGCCAGGCCCACTGGGCTGGTGGAAGTGATATATTTCAGAAGAGACACATTGTTTTGCATAACTAAATTCTGGTGAGTAGTACCCATGTTATCAGAACACTGGAGTATTTCAAATGATGAGTGAAATTATACCATGATCACATTATCAGAACACTGGAGTATTTCAAATGATGAGTGAAATTAATCCATGATCTCCAATCCTACATGAGAGGAATCAGATTTGTCCATATTTTCAGGAAAAAAAAAAAAAAAAAAGTGGGATATCTGTAGATTTCCAGATAAGTATTCCTCATATATAATTGTCTTAGCCTTTGTAACACAAAGGAAGTGTGTTTAAACCCTCCATTCTCACCTAAAAACCCCACAAATCCAACCAACAAACAAACAAAACCCCCAAACCTAAATAAAAAGTTTCAGGCTCAAGTGGATGAAATTATGTTCATTATTTTACCCTACATTGCCAGAACTACTTGAAATCCTCTGTGGCAAAAAACTAGTATTCTTTAGGTACACCTGCAAGTTACGCTTAGAAGTTAACATACAGAAATAGGCTGGCAATCTTGTTCAGTCATGGAGTTTAAGAGTTTTTTCAAATTACCTTTTTCAATGTATTATTGAATATTTCTTACATATTTGGTTTTTTTTTCTGCACAGTGAATTGTGGATCCATAATCATTCTGGTCCTTTTTCTTATACCCTAAATTATTGTGTGCACCTAACTGTGTTTTCATACCTCTGATAACCTTTTTGCTATGATCAAGTTTGTATCAGCAAAGGCAACTTGGTCTTTTTTTTCCAAGTATATCTAGTAAAAATTCAGTTTCACATCACTTCCACTGGAACCCCAGTCCTTTCTCTGTTCTTTATTTTATTGATAAAAATACCTTGCTCTCGACTGAGAATTATAAAATATATTAAAGTCTGATATCTCTGCTTTCATTTTGTGTTTTTAGGTGCTTCTTCATAAGCTTTGATCTGAAAGCATTGTCCTCATATATTCTTACATCCTTGGAATACAGATCAAAATTATGCTGTTCACTTAAAGCAATTTCAAGTCTTTTTCTCTTGAAGGAAACAGAGTTCTCAGATAAACTCGTTTCATAAACTACTTTCCTGAGGACACGAAATGATCTTATGCACTTGGTTTTGTTTATCTAAATTTAAATATTAAAAAATTGATAATTCAATCTAGTATTGTGTTCTATGACCATTTTTTTTTTTTAGCAGTACTTTGTTAAATTGCAAACAAATCTAAACAGCCAAATAGCCTCTTGGTGGTTTAGGAATTGTTTCACAATTAAATTTCCCCCTATTGCTTTCAGAAATATTTCTTTCTTCAGAAAACTCGTTTAAAACTGTATTAGAACACCACAGTTTTCACTGGCAATCTTTTTCATAATTCTAAGATCTTTATCCATTTCTGACTTGCACCCTAGGTGACTGTAAAAAGATCTCACTATTAACATAGTAAAAGTTCACTTCTTTACATACTTCTCCCAGGTATCCAAAGTTTCTGCTTATAGATGTCTCAGGAATCTGGAGACTGGATTTACACAACTAATTGATCTTGCATTCATTGATTATACCAAAACTGAAGCAGATATTTCACATGAAAATTTGGGTCAGTGTGAAGTCTTTGCTTTCGGTTTTTTTTTGGTTTTGTTTTT
>VZRQ01004000.1:1870722-2055543 GCA_013397975.1 Machaerirhynchus nigripectus | reverse complement strand
GGCCGGCCTGCGAGCGGCGGTGCTATCCCATTGTTCAAGCGGAAAGACTCGGGGTGCGAGGGAAGGAGCCCGGCGTGTCGCCTCCATTCTCCCGCTCCCCACCGCCCCCCTCCGCCGTTTCCCTTCGCGCCGGAGGAGCGCCGCCGTCAGGGAGCCGAGGGCCGGGCTGTTCGGCACCAGCACCGACAGCTCAGGTGCACCGGCGGGATCGGGGAAAGAGGCGCCAACCCTTCCCGAGCCGCTGTGCCTCGGGGGCTCCGGGGAAGGAGGAAAGTTGCTCCCTTTCCTGCAGCAAGCCCAGGAGCTGCTGAACTGGCCTCACCTGGAAGGACTGAGCAGTTCCCACCTCTTCCATCAGGTGCCTTTGCTGCAGCAAAGCCACGGTATCCGGGAGACCACGGGGAGCAGAATAACACCCCTCCCCGCCCCTCCCGCTCTCGCCGCACTTCGCTTGTTATCTGCTCTGTCTCGCCGTGCTCCCGGGATCACAGGAGGATCTGTAACTGTGATCTGTCACCGAGGAGAAGGTCGTGGATGAACTCCCTTCGAGCAGGGCAACGAATCACTTCTCGACTGCTCATTATTATCGTGTTCTAGGACCAGCCCTTTCCTGCTAAACTTGGCTTGGGAGCGTACAGCAGAAGGGGGCGCGGGGGGTGGAGAGCCAAGCCCAACAGCATCTTGTGTGTTTGACTTTTTTTTCCCCTCCCTCCTCCTTCCGTGAGACAGTTTGATGAATGCCTGCGAGAGGGGTAGGATTGGCTGAGGCGCCGCTGGCAGGGCGGTGTGTGCGCGGTGTCAGCCCCGCCGCCGCCCCCCGTGGGGCTGTGAGCGGCCCGCGGCGGGGGACGCGCGTGGGAGCGGCTGCAGCGCTGCGCGGGCCGCCGCGCAGGAAGCGCTGCTGGGCGGACTGGGCTCCGCGGCCTCTCGCCGGGGGCTCAGCGGGGAGTCACGGCTTTGAAAGGGGCGAGGAGGAAGATAAGTAGCTCGCCCAACTCCGCCGCACCCTAAGCCCCTGGATTTGCTTCGCTCTCGCAGGGAGCGTGTGAAGACGAGACCCAAGTGCCGCCTCTCTCAGCCACCGACGGGCTAGCGAGGGACGGCCCGGGCCCGGCCCCGCGCCTAGCGAAGTTGCCTTCAGCCGCGGACCGGTGCCACCCGCCTCACTTTGCCGGGGTTGTTTTCTTGACTTGGCTTTGGATAGAACGGACTTCGCTGTCTCCGCACCCTGAAAGTTGCCCGAGCGCTCCCCGCCGCGAGGAGGAGGGCGGCGCGCCCCGCGCCTCCCCGGAGCCGAGGCCGGTGGGCCCGGCTGGGCTGCAGCGGGCGGTGATGATGTGCGGCTGGGGGAAGCTCACCCTGTCCCTGGGGCTGCTGCTGGCGATGGCGGGCGCGGTGGCGCCGCAGCCGTGCCCGGCGCAGTGCTCCTGCTCGGGGAGCACCGTGGACTGTCACGGGCTGGCGCTGCGCGGCGTCCCGAGGAACATCCCCCGCAACACCGAGAGGCTGTAAGTAACCCGGCCGGGGCGGCAGCGAGCGCCCCTCGGCCCCCAGGTCCCCTTAGGGCTCCCGCCGGCTGTCGGGCTGAGGTGGCCCCCGGCGCCGGCCCGGTTTGGGGTCCGGACGCGCTTTGGGTGGGGGGTTTCTGTTCCCTTCTGCTGGTGGCCGTGCCCGTTTCACAGCGATGCGCGGAGACACGGAAGAGGTGGGCGCTGCTCCCAGTCGCTGCCTTTCATCCCGGCAAGCCGCGGTGAGCAGCGCGGTTCCCGCCTCCGCGGGGAGCGGGGGCGGGCACCACCGCGGCCAGGGGGGCGCCCCGAAGCGGTGGCGGAGCGGCCTCTCCCCCCGCCGGCGCCCATTTCCCGTCAAACTTGGCTATTACGGCTCGCCTTCCCCGGGGCAGAGCCGGGCCGCGGCCCCGCTGCGCTCCGCGGGCGTGGGCAGAGAGGCCCCGGGGCGCGCAGTGCTCCCTCCCGCCGCGGAGCCGCGGTGGCCGGCGCGGTGGGGCGGGCGGGGGCGCGCATCTGTCGGTGGGCGAGGGCACGCCGGGGGGTGATAGCCCTGGTCGCAGGGCACTCAGTCGTGCCATAACGGTGATCCCTCCCTGCATTCGCGTACCCGCGGCTGGGCTGTTTCCTACATGTGGTCGGTTATTTATCGTACCAGGCTGCCTTTCAGAGGGGTCCTAGGAGTGGAAGTGGTGTGCGCATTATTTCTTACTCTCTGATAAGTCATTTAAATGTTGGCATGTGAACGCGCGTCTGGAGTGGTGAATTTCACTCAGGAAGAATATCAGAGACACATTTCTCCTGAGACTCGTGTGGTTTCTTTACAGTAGTGTTTTGGCCATATGTGGTATAAAACATTTTAAAAAATACTACTTTTTTTTTTTTCCCTAGCTACGTTGGGAATGAGCTGTAATTGTTAGAATAGCTTCCATGTAATACCACTTCTGAAACTGAACGGTTTATCTCATGAATTTCCAAGTCTAGTTTTATTTGTAGTGATTGGAATTGGAAGACGTTTATATCTTAAACCCAAAAAGTTATGAAAAAGAGGCATATACTCCAGAAGAAAAAGTAATATAGAAGTATGATCAGAAATGCTAGGGCCTAAATACAGGTTTCTGTTGCTTCTGAACGTGCTTTGCATTCTGCAGTCAGTATTGCTTCCTGTGCAGCAAGTGGAGAGCTTAGTTTTGGTAAAATCTTATTTCCCATCACTTACTCCAAGTATTAATGCTTGTTTGAAACCTAGTGTTTGTTATAGGTAATTAAACCCTATGCCACCTTTTTAGCCATACTCGGAAATCTGAAAATTGCTTGAAATGGTGAAGATTGTCTTTATTTCAGTCACTTAGTTTTTCTAACAGTCAAATAAAGGTTGTAGCATGTATATAGATATACTTATGTGTACTAAGTTTAGTGGCTTTCTATATGCAATTATAACCCCATTCAGAGAGCTTTGGACTCTTCTATGGGTAAAGATTTTAGTTAAAGATAAACATGAGCTTTGTAATGGCAGGCAAACTGACTTTCCAAGACTCTCCTGTTACAAAGTTTCAAACTACTGGTTTGAAGATAAACCTTAGTTCAGTTACTTGGAAATCAGGAACTCGCATGGTGTTATTTGTAGGAATGGTTCGTTGCATTCATTTATGTCTCCTAACTTCTGAAAACTCTGTGCCCATGAAAACAAAGAAAACAATTTAAAAACAGCTTTTGAATGTTTTAATTTTGCTGCTTACAAATTATTCTTCTTAGGGATCTTAATGGAAATAACATCACAAGAATCACGAAGACTGACTTTGCTGGTCTAAGGCACCTTCGAGTTCTGTAAGTTTTCTCTTTCTCTCATTGATAACTTTTAGGACTGATGCTACAGGTTGTAGTCACATTTCAGTTCATTAGCTGCATGGGTTACTACTTTTTAACTATTGTATTACCATATCTGAACTTAAAACCACTCTGCCAAGTCTTATACAGTTATGCACAAGTTAGCAATTCCCTTAAATATAATTTGTTCAAATTTTTTTAATCTCCCCTTAAGATCATGAGAATTTGAGGACTTAATTTAGCACATAGCTTACAAGTAAGAGTTGCTAAAATTGGTTGAATAACCATTGGAGTTACTTCAGTTTAAGGCTGTGAAATTTATAGCTCACACTGAAGATGGGTACTCTCAATCAGAACAGTAAGGGAATAAATTAAGAAAAGTTATTACTTTACTGAATGTAAAAGTAAGTCCCAGGTGATTATTGCTCTTCTGTAGTTTCTGAACAAAAAGAAAACATTTTACCAGTGAAGTTGAGGAAGGAATTGTTTGGTTGGTTTGTTTGGGTGGGTTCTTGTTTATTTGTTTTAAACAATTTTTTTTTCAAGCATTATTGAGGTTTTAAAATTTGGAGGTGGTTTGTGATTTTTTTGGGGGTTTTTTTCTTGGTTGTTTTGTTTTTTGGTTAGGTTTTTTGTTTTGTTTTCTGAAGGAAATATCTAACTACTCAGCTTATTCGTTAAGGCCAGTTTAATTTGAGCAAGTAGTCTTGTAAAATCCTTTCCCTTTTCTCTCTGAAATAAATATAACATTGTAGTAATTTTTAATTCTGTTACAAAAAAGAGCTACTGTTACAGTTAGTCTCTGTGCAGTCTTTCACTGATGTTTCTCCCAACACCAGGATTCGGAGTTTTAGTTTTGTTACTCTCACGTGAGACTAATACCACCTTCATAGTGTTCGACTGGACTCTTGCCGAAGGGCAGTGATGTGTGTGCATGTGTGCACACAGCGTGTAGGCATATGTGTAGCTTTTTAACTTGGAACTCCTTAAGTAAATGAGCAAATGTAATGTCAATTCGGGTTTCTTTTACCAAGGTTTATTTTCGTTCTTTTGGGTATATGAGCCCATGTAAATTGTTGGTGACAGGGATACAGAAGGTTAAAGTGGATGTCACTCTAGAATAGCTGTTGTATTGTTTTAAAGAATATGTAGCTGCCTTTAAATGACCATTGTTAATGCAACAAGTGATCTCAGCAATATTAAAACTTACATATAAAAATTTCTATATTTCAGTCAGCTCATGGAGAACAAGATTAGTACTATTGAGAGAGGAGCATTCCAGGATTTAAAAGAACTGGAGAGGCTGTAAGTATTTTTAATTCTAAAAATATCAACTTCTGGTGTGTCAAATGAGTTGTGTATTAAGGTACTCAGGCTTCAGATTTTTTAAGTATTTTTTTTTAAACTTGGGACTTCTAGCCTTACTGAGACACAAGAGAAGTAAGAAATTCTCAAGCAGTATGTAATGGACTAGGTTGTGGGGGAGCATTCAAGAGCAGTCTGGATTCAAAGTGCAAGCTGCAATTGTCAGAAATAGCTTGGATGCTGTCAAATATTTTCACTTTAATCGTGAATACACAAGGATTTTTGAAAACAAAAATACGCCAAAAAAAGCCTGTTCCTGACGTATAGTGTTAGGTATTGGTGTTAGATGTTGGATGTTTTATAGTGTCTTATTGGAAGTAACTACTGGCTATAAAGTGTTGTCTTGTTACATAGCAGTAATTGAATTCTATTCCAGTTTTTATGTGATGAAAGATTTTACAAAGGCTTAGAAAAAATATGAACTGTTATTTTTCAAAAATAATTTGAATTTGGATTTTAAAAAAAAGATTGATTACTGTGGGAGAGAAGATGGAGCAGAGATGACAGGACCTTATCTGGTGAAGTTGAGTACAAACACCTGCTTAGTTGCAGTGAGACATAGGAAATGAGTAATTCCCAAACTAGTTTTCAGTATGTGCCTTCTTATTTTGTTACACTTCAAATAAAAATACTTTTTAAAAATGAATTGTGCAGCTCGGGACATCTGACTTGTTAAAGGCAAGATGCTGATTGTTGGATGTAGTTTCAGTGTGGAGCCTGGAAAGTATTAATATATGTGTTCTTGTAGAACTTGAGTCGTGTCTTCATTATTACGCATCTTAGTTGTTGCATTTTCATTATATCACCTTTTCTTTAAGCATGCCTCTGAGGTCTTGTTTAGTGTTTTATTTGCTGCTGCTTTAACTTTATAAAAGTATTTCTACTTTACTCCACTGAAAAGCAGCACTGGCCTGAACGTGGTTTGTCTTATTATAGTTGCTTTGTATTCACGGCTGCTGTGTGTTTAAAACAGAAACCTCCACAAACCATTATGGTTTGGTCAGTCATTTAGACAAAGCTATTCAAGAGACTTAGTAACCACCACTGTAATTCTAATATTTCTGTAATAGTTGAAATATTATGTACTTGAGGTAATTACCTCATTTTTTCAAATAAGCCAAAGTAACTTTTTGACCTAAAAAATGAGAGTGTTATTATATAGTACAACTTTTTTAAAATAAATTTTAATGAGATCAATTGCTCTTTGGAAGAAAATTGCTGTGCATTTTTAAGTCATATTAAAACACTTAATTCAATGCTTTTTTACAATGTGTTTTCAACTTTGTACAAAGTATGGGGATTTAAAGCAGCTTTTCCTGCTCAGGGATATATTGGAATAATATATACACATTCCTAAATTTGGTTTATGGTGTCTAGATCAAAAATTGAACAGCAGTGGAGTTGATATTGCAGAAGTAAATACACATATATGAAACATGAACAAACATTAAAAGATCCACGGTTTCACTGTGAACCTGGTTTGACACTGAGAGGCTTACAAATGCTTACAAAGTTTTAAAACAGTTTATCAGCAGCCATATTTCTTAATTTTATCAAAGTAAGATCCTGATATGTGACTTACTAAGATACTTAATACAACTTTTTAACTTGTGTCATAATAACAAGGCATTTACTGTTTATATTTCTGAAGTATAGAATTGTTTTACCAGAGAAAAATGAAACTTCAGTAGTTAAAACTTGCTTGTGTGATGTGTTTGTATTTTGCCATTACATTGTTTAATTTTTTCTTTGGTTTTCCATTGATAATTGAAAAACAATAGATATTTTCCATTTACATAAGATACTAGTTCTGAAGAGAAATTGTGATACTTTTGGATACTTTGTGGGTTGTTTGTTCACCCTTCAGTGGGCAAACTATGCTATCTGAAAGTTTAGTTATTTGGACCCACAAAGTTAGACTATGTTTTGTCTTCAGTTATATTACATCTGTTCCAACACTTGTCAGTTTCTTTAATTTGCTGGAATTCAGTTCCTGCTAGGTGTGTGGGTGACTTGTAATTTGAATTTATATGCAGGATGTCTTTAAACTGCCCCAGCTGTTGGCTAAGAGCAAATATTTCATATTTGTGGGGAAAAGCTGAGAAAATTCTTCTTGTTTACAACTGCCAAGTCCATCTGATGAAGGCGCATTGTTATCTGACAGCCAATTCATCTCCTTGGGATTTTGAAATCCAAAATGATTTCTCAGGAAACCTGTGGGTACTTCGTTCAAGTATTTTATTTTATACGTTAAATAGCAAGCACTTTAAAGCTTTTTAATTTTTTTTTCAATTTGTAAGTGTAGGGTGTTACATTTTCACTCTAAATGTAATGTGCCAAGCTGCTGTCAAAGAATACCTGACACAGACCTTTCAGCATGCAAGCAGAAGGTATAAGAGAACTTCACTGCAGCTTAATATAAGGTTGTTTACATATAATACTGCTTATGTTGAAATATCTTGCTAGTGTATACGGGCTGAATTTTAAAATATATTTCCTGTTCTTCAGTACTCTTTAATGTGAACAACAGACTTTCACAGTAGTTTCCCTTTGGGAAGAAAGAAATACCCATCTCTCTAAGTGAAGTGGTGGGATTTTTTTGTTGTTTGTTTGGGTGGTGGGGTTTTTTTTGTTTTTCAGGTTTTTTTTTTTGTTTGTTTTTAACTGGAATTTCAGTTAATTTTTTTTTTTCAGACCACTAACTCTGATTTACAAGTAACTGTTTGGTTGGTTAATGAGTTACTTGTGAATACTCATTTATAGGTCTGATAATTCAAAATGCTGGGTATCCTCAGCTGCCTGTAATGGAAGACCTGAAACACTTTGCAAAATTAATCTCAGAGAGAAGAAAGTTTTGACTTCTTCAGAAGAGATCTACCTAAGATTGATTTTACTAAATCCATAAAAATCTCAGTCAGGTGGTTTTTCCTATAGCTTAGTAAAACAACAACGTATCTCTAGTACACTAGGTATGTAGGTTAATATGTACACAAAACTATTTAGACCTAATGTGCTCCACGATGGGTATTTGTATCACACCAGCGTAATTGTAGAAGTGCAAGGGAACCCAAGGCTACAGTAAATACTGCTGTAACAAGTGATTATTACTACAGCAGCCTGTATTAAAGTAGAAGTGTTCAGTTTGCAATAAATGATTGCGTGGCTATGCCTGCTGCTTAAGAAACAGGAGGGAAAACAAGGTGGAAATTAGCAGCTCAGTAAGTTTTAGGTTTGTGGAAACTTTAGTAGCTGGAGAAACACTTGTGAAGTTGATACTGCTGTAAGCTTTGTAGTTGAATACTTCTGTGAGAAGTCTTCATTCAAATAAATGGCTACACACCAGTGTTCACTTAGCTCCAATCTCTTGAAGGCTCTTCGGGGCTGAAATCTTAAGGCTCTGGTCCAAGCCAGTTTGGTACAACGGTGCCTGAGCTGGCAAGTCTGTCACAAATCTGGTTTTCTTCATAGACTGGATACTCAACAGAAGAATCACATGGTCTGTTGTGTCATGTAGATGCTTTGTCTGCTGAAATAACCCTCTTTGATTGAAAAATGGGATGTGTGCATTGAAGTTCAGGAGGGACAGCTTGTACTTTTGAGTACATCCTGAAGCAGTGCTAAAAACTCTTGGATTAATTACGGTCTTGACTGTCCTGTATTTAACATCTGCAAGACTTTCTGTATTAGCTAGTAACTTGTGTGAGCCCATGTTCTTGAGCGGGGCCTCTAAAGGGTATATGGCTGTTCAGTACATGGCAGGTCCCACAGAGAAAGGATTGGATGTGGCCTGTTACGCTTTGTGAACCTCTCTTACAGAGACCACAGTCGTGTGTCAGCAGTGGTTTTCAATATGCTTCATGGCAGGAAGACAAAAAGGGTCAAGACATGGAGGATTTTCCCAACACTTGTGGATTTCCAGAGATCACTGCATATTATGGGGGACAAAACCTTTTAAAACAATTCCTTATGAGAATGTGAAATTAAACACTTGTTCTTCTTTCTTCATAAAGCTGTCATCTTGGGTGTGATGTTTGTAATAGTTTGAAATAGTATCTTAAGAAAGCAACATGAAGATATACTGAAAGTTTCCATTTTATGAAAACTAACACTGTTAGACACAGCTTTAAAAAAATTTTTAGTAAGTGTGGGCCATTGTTATCCCCAAGTTCACCTCATTCACTGGTGTTGCAAATACTGCTCAGAATATCCCAGTGTTTTTACAAGTTATTGTCATCTGGAGGGAAGTATAAAATTTTGTTGAAGACAGCTGCCATAGACTGTTGAACCAGTTCTATTAGAAGCTACTTAAACCTAAAATTTCTTTACACTTCTATGTATTCCAGAAGTATACAGTTGTAAGGTTTTTGAGGGCTATGTATACTCTTCACTTGTTTATAGAGAAGAGCAGTTACCTTTTCATTTATAAAAAAAAACCAAAACCTTGGCTGATAGGAAAACTTTTCAATCACAATTTTTCCTACTATGTTTTTAAGTCTAGTAGTTGGGATTCCAGCTGTTACTATGCTAAGGCTATGACATGGAAAAAATGTCAGAATAGGAAGAGTTTACAGCAATAGTTTCAAAACTACTCACTTTTTTTCTTCTTGTATTTATGAATAATCCATTGAGGGAGCAGTATGTCTCTAAAATGCTAATTTGGAGTCTGATTCTGCAGACATTTACCATGTGAATAACTTGGTTTGCATGAGTAGTCTCACTGATTACTCTTGTGAGAAAGGTTACTTGTGTGGCCGAAAAAGTTTCCAGACCAAGCACCTATACTTTTGATACCTGCATTAATAGATTTTATTTTTAAGATGTCCATTTATTATGTTAAAAGTTCTAAAGTGTTACCTGTGTAGACTTGAGCCACACTACAAATAAAAAAACCCCCAACCCAAAAACCCACAAAGGGAAAAACGAAGCTACCAATCCCCACCAAACCTATTTCTGCTGAAAACTGGTGTGTAGATGAAGTGTTACTCTCAAAGGAATAACATCAACTTCTGATTTGGTGTCTGAGCTAAATACAGCACCATACCTCCCCAGAAAACAGCCCTCCTGAGCTACATGATGTGAGTAAGCTGAAATCATGAGTTCAGGAAAAGAATGCTGTAAGGGTTGAACATCAAGTTGGTACATGAAGTAGCTTTTAAACTGAAAGCTTTCTGTTGTATTTTCATGTTTCTTACAATGTTTTACTGAATGATGTAGTAAGAAATATTTCAAGAATTAAATGTTTTGTTACAGGTCATTGATTTTTCTAAATTTTTTGCAACACAGTTCTAAAATGAAAAACTGAGGAATTGTCTCTACTTGCTATTTATTTGGGCTCCATCTCCATAAATACATTAAAGCAAGTTATTCAAAGTTAACATGAAGAGAGTGCTTACTTAGGTGTGTGCTTATAAGTGTTTGAGTAGTACTGAAAGTCAGTGTTGTTTTGTACATGCTGTGGATGAACAATTTGAAACTTCTGTGCCATTGCACAGAAGGTAAAGTATATTTCAACTGCATAGTTTCAAGGAAAAGTTCTTTCTACTCACTAAACAAACTGTGGTACTAGGTGGATTTCTTGAAATTATTAAATGATCTCTGAATGTGTGGTGTTTTACAGAGCGTCTCATCTTACGAAGTCAGGCATTGCAGGGTAGACTAAGAAATAAAATGTTCCATCTAGGGTAAAAACAAATACAGTTTGTCTTGGGCATAACTGCAGCAGGCCTGGGCATTTATCAAGAGCATTAACAGCTGCTTCAAAATAGACTAGATGAACAAGTACTGTTCTTTCTGTCTAGTCTAGTAAAGATCCACACTGTATTATGTGTATGCTCTTTCTGAGGGTGCAGACTTACTGAATCACTGCTGGGAAAAAACATGCTGTCCAGAGATTAAAAAAAACCTATGTGCTAATTTTTCATTGTGTTGATGTGTGGCATGAGATTGCAGCTTTATTCCAATTAATTTACTACCTCTATCAATAAAATGTGAATTCCAAGTAGGAAAACACTTCTAAAAGAGGAATAGAAATATTTTCCGTGATTCTTTAAATGTGAGCTGCATCAATAAATTAATCCCAGAATAAGCAGGTTTGGGTGGAACTTTTTCTTTGTGGGTTTTGAATCTGATAATATATAGTCATTTCAGTTACAGAAGAGAAGTGTTAGAAACCTTAGATTTCACTTCTATGAAGCTATATCATTAAAATTTAGGAGCAGGGAATTCTGGAAAAAATGTTAAACATCTTCTGTTTTTATGATGCAGTTTTGTGTTTTTAGCTGAAGCAAAACAAGATTTTTTTTTTTCCCCCAATTTACAGTCAGTTAGGTGTAAAGTGTAAAGGCTAATGTGGAGTTTTAGGATCCCTGGCGAAAATTCTGTGTTAGCAGTGGAACTACTGTTCCAGGAGTCATTTATATCACTATTGTTCCTAAAAGCACAGCTGATAAATGAACAATATTTCCTCTTGTGCTTGAATATAAACTGTTTCAATGAAATCAGTTTTTTGGTGATAAGATCTTGTGTTACATAGTATAGAAGTTGTACTGAGCTCTCAGATTGAATTCTTAGCTCTTTAGATGAAAAGTTGGTCTCCAGTTTCTTTTCTCACTGAATGCTGGTCTTCATTTTTGTGTGCAAGTTCATTACTGAAGTCTGGGAAGTAATTTTTTTCATTTGGGGTACATTCTGAGCAGTTCTGACTACTGCTGCTGGGAAAGTCTAGGTTTGACTGCTTAAAACCCATGGGGTTATGCATGTGCTTTTTTTTTAAGGCTGCTTGATGATGACAAATAGCTTGTCTCCTCCCTATAGCATTGATGCTTAATCACCCTGTGGCTTCAGTCTGAATATATGAGCTTTTGAAGGGTTAATATTTTCAAACACGTGTGTGATAGGCAACGGAAGAATAATGAGTTCAGGTAGAGGATACCTGGTTTTGAATAGCCCTGAAGGGGGTGAACAGTTATTCCTTCTTAATCATGGATGTGAAAAATCCTTCTTTTAGCTAGTCTTACATAGTTTAAGGGCAATGCACAACACATTCCTCCTCTTAGAACAGGGAGGAGACCACAACGCCTGCAGTGTTAGTCACTTACCAAGGGAATGTGGGACTATCTTACATTAATTATACCAGCCACCTGTATTTTTAGTTTTTTAAGAAAAAGAATAAAAAAGTTATTCTGTATTAGCAGACTTTTGTCAAAGCAACTTCAAATATCTTCTTTAAAAATGTCTGTTGAATCAGAGATAGACAAAGGCTGACTTTGAAGACAGTATTTAAACAGAGGTAGTGTTCTAATGGAATTTTTAAAAAATCAAATTATAGTTATGTTTTGATTACAGAACACTACAAAGTATTTGATAAAACTCTTAAGTCCAAGAGCAATGTTCTTCTAAAAGCCTTGTCAATGCCCACTATTTATTTTTATTATATTTTATTCGTCTTAGTGTCTTTTCTCATGGGACTCCTTTTATAGGTCTAGAAGTCAAATTGCAGTGAGAAGTCCTGTTTGCTCTTTGCAGACCTTTTTACGAATTCCAGGGCAGGAAGGCTGTTTATTTTTCCCACATCTGTTTTGTGCTCATCCTTTGTGGCATTGTTTGCTGGATGCTCTTCTTTCTTGCTTCCTCTGAAATGGGTAATTTGCACTGTTGCAAAATGGTGAAACTAAATCTGATTCTGCAGAGCTCTTGTGCCAGTGTGTTTGTTTCAAATGGTGTTTTGTGTTCAGAAGCTATTTTAAATGGATTGTATAGAGCACTGATATTAAACTTATAGCTATACATTTTCGTTTTACTCTGTAAAAATCATATCTATCTTTTGCAGAGCCAGTTCAATTATTTTTAACATACTGATTTAATATTAGGTGGCCACAGGTGAAAATTGACTTGTCATTACATTTTAATATAGCATATTTGAAAGATTATCTAAGATGCTCCTTATTTGGATTGCAGAAACCACACTTCTATCTGGAATTTTACAGTTAAACTCTAAAATGTATGAGGGATCTGGCTGCAACTTCAGTGACTCATACTGTTATATTACCTCGTTTACTATGATGAGCCCAGTTGAAACTTCATCAGAAGAATGTTTTATTTTCCTATTTTCCTTCATAGTATGTAGTTCATTGTGCTGGCTTGTCTTTAA
Source organism: Machaerirhynchus nigripectus (assembly GCA_013397975.1). Classification (NCBI taxonomy): domain Eukaryota; kingdom Metazoa; phylum Chordata; class Aves; order Passeriformes; family Dicruridae; genus Machaerirhynchus; species Machaerirhynchus nigripectus. The sequence continues at coordinate 2,042,694 of VZRQ01004000.1, read as the reverse complement.
TAATAGTCTAGACTGATAATCAAATACAATATGGCAAAGTGTCCATTAATTTTTAAAGGCACGCCAGCCTTTCTGACTGGTTTGGCAGGATGTCTGTACAGGTGCTATAGAAAAATACTTGAGTGAAAACTTAACTGTGGTAACTCCGTGCCCAAAATACAGTTACAAACCTATCAGGGCTCTCTGCAGGCCTTGTCTTTCTAAACAATCTGTTCAAACCCTAGCTAAATTCCACCTACTAGATCAGCTTCACCTCCCCTCTTTCTTTTCCTTTTCTTTTTCTTGGAAGTAATACCAGGTATTGTCAAAATCATACTTGTTTCATCTGATACTTGAACCTCTGTTACTCTGTGGAGGTTTTATAACTTGTTTCCTTCTTTATGGTATATAAAGTCCAATAAGTGAGCTTCACAAGATTGTAGAGGCTTGAAGAAGTCTTTGTAGATTGTCTAATCCCATGCCACAGATTAATTCAAGGTCCATCAGAGCAGGTGGCTGAGGGCTGTTTCCAGTTGGGTTTTGAATGTCTCCAGTAACGGAGAGTCTGCAGCCTCTTCTGGGAAACCTGTTCCAGTGTCACCACCCTCCCAGTCAAACACTTTTCTTAAGCTGAAATACAGTTTTCCTGTACTTTGATTTGTGTTCATTGCCACTTGTCCTTTCACTGAGCACCCCTGAGAAGAGTCTGGCTCAGTCTTCCTTACTTGGGATGGAAGTGCATCATTTATTTATACACATTTAGATATCTCTGAGACTTTTCCTCCTCAGGCTAAACAGTCCCAGTTCTCTCAACTTCTTCCAATGCGACAGGTGTTTCAATCTGCCTCCTTAGTCATCTTAACAGTTCTTCCCTGGACTTGGTCCAGTATATCCCTGTCTCTTGTAGTGGGGAGTCCAGCACTGGGCACAGCTCTCCATCTGTCTCACCAGTGCTGACTGTAGGGGAAGGACCAGCTGCCTTGACCTGCTGGCAACACTCATGATTACAGCCCAGGATGCTGTTGGCCTTTTGTGCAAGGACACATTGCTGGCTTCAGTTTAATTTCTTATTCACCTGCACCCTAGGCCTTTCTCTGTGGTGGTTCTTCCAACTGGTGTTTTTCCAGTGTGTGCTGGCTCATGGGGTTATTCTTCTCCAGATTCAGGGCTTTTCATTTCCCTTTTGTGGCCCTTCCCAAGTTTCCTTTTTAAGCAATTCTCCAGCCTGTCTGGGTTCCTCTGACAGGCAGTGCACACACCTAGCGCATCGGTCATTCTTTCCAGTTTTGTATCATCTGCAAATTTGCTGAGGGTGCAGTGTGTCCCATCTCCCAGGTTGTGAATGAAGTTTTGAACAGTACTGGTTCCATTACTGACCCCTGGGATACTTCACTAATAACTGTTCTCCAAATGGACTTTGTGCCCCCAACCACAGCTCTTTGAACTTGGCACTTCAGGCAGTTTTTAGTCCACCTCACTGTCTGCTTTTGTAGTCTGTACTCTATGTTTGTCTATGAAGACAACCATTATGAATGGCAATATCTGAAGCTTTACTGTAGTCAAGGTAAAAATCTACTGCCTTTCCTTTATCTGCCAAGTTCCTTATTCATTGTAGGAAGTTACCAGGACGGTCAGGCATCATTTTCCCAGGGTTAAATCCATGCTGACTACTCCCAGTCATCATCTTGTCCTTACTGTGTCTGGAATAGATACAGCTTCTACTGCCTTCCCAGGCAGAGATGAGGCTTCCCAGCCTGCAATTTCCAGGCTTTTACTGTATTTTTCATGCTTTTTAGTGCTGTAGGCAGAATTAATAAGAATAATGACCAACTATTTATAGAAATACCCTTTCTGTTGAAACAGTAAGGAATACAGAAAATAGCAGCCTTAGTTTTTAACTTTTCTTCTTATTGAAAAAAACACTTTAAAAAGGCAAAATGAGTGTAGACTCTTGACAGCACAAAACACTGTTCTGCATAATATAGGGAGAATTGATTGGGGTAGGAGAGGAGTGTGGTAATTTTAGACTTGACATCAAACTCATGGGAGAAGAAAATGAAGGACAGAAAATACCTTAGTTTTCAAGTAGTGTACACTATTTCAATGTAGTAGTATAGTTGAGAAGTACCTTTCACTGCTTCCTACATAAATGAGAAACTGACTTTGCCGTAGTGTCCTGCTTCCATTCAAAATTTATTTTTTTCTTACTGAAACAAATATCTAATTTATATTTGAAATTAAATGGAGAATAACTTAGATATCTTTTTTAGCTATTCACTATTTAGCCTGGAAAATGGAGTCCTGCTTAAGTGGTTCTTGACCTCGGGAAAAACTTCTTGGACACCCAAATGCTGTAAGAACAGCCTTGAACTTCTCAGATTCCAGTTCTTACTCATGTGGTTGGTAAACTTGATATTGTTAGGCTTAATGAGATTATGAGTAGTTTGACTAGAGAAATTCTCTTTGCAGAGAATTCTTAATGGAAAAACTGGCACAATCTTTTGCTTAGCTCTTAGTTCTTGGGCTTTCTTCTGACTTGATGACATGCAAGTCACATTCACAGACAGGAGTTGCCAGATGTGTTGAAGTTCAGCAGATTGCAGCTTTGGACATGGATGCACAAATATTTTCTGCCTCTGGCAGATATAGCAGAATGGTTTTTGTACAAAAGTAGTGATTTTCCTTCCTTTCAGATGTAAGTCTTTAGCTCTCTATAATTTCTCTTTTGAGGCAATAGGAGTCACTTATTCTGATATCTGTTATTCTGACCCTATATATTAGCATCAGATTTTTAGGACATCATATTTAAACAAACCCATGGAGATGATTTGGCTGCTGTGTACCAGCTTTCTGTTTTGAGGTACTTGGATAATTTTATAGATGGACTCTATATTTCCTGAGCTCATAAAGCCTGAACTGTTGTTAGACCTTCCCAGAGGGTGCATATCCCTGTAACATCTTGGAACTACTTAGGGAGCCTGATGGGCTTAATTGTGAGTAGAAAGTGCTCCTGCGTGAACACACAGAGGTTTCATTACTGACATGCTCTTCCATTTTAAATTGAAATGTAGTGAAAACAAGCTTTTGTGCTTTTAAAGTTTATGTATATTTTGCAAATGAGCTTCAGTGAGCTGTTAGATGCTATTTTTGAATGGGTGTAATAGTAATTTCCTCTGCTGACAAACAGAAGGTGTTGATATGCTCCTTTGAAGAATACAGTTTCTAAGCTGTACAGTGTTGTATGCAGATACTGGATTTAGTTTTCTTGGCTAACTTTGAAGGAGGAATGAAAAATAATGAATTCTGCTATCAGTAATCTTGTGTGAGTTGGAAGCCTTCTATCCTTTTTTCCTGAAGCAATAGTGGTGGAATAAAATGCATCTGTGCTGTGTATTTAGAGTTTTGGAAGGCTCTCATTCTCTTATGCACCCAATGGGATAGGCTGTTTCTAATTAAAGAGTACGGCTGATTTATAACTTGCTTGGAACAGCTTTTAACTTCGATCAGTTCTCAAGTTATCTTTGAGGGCTTCTTTTGTCCTACAGGGTCTATGGGTAGAATTGCATCTACTTGAACTAAAACCCATTGGAAAATTACTTAGGTGGGACAAAATAGTAGCCTTCCAGTACTTGTGAGGTGGTTGTGAAAAAGTTCAAGCCAGGCTCATTGCTGTGGTGAGCCAGCAAGCATAAATCAAAGTGGGAAGTGTAACTGCACATCAGGGCAAAACTTCACTGCGAGGACAGTCAAGCACTGGAACAACTCATTTGCCCAGAAAGGCTCTACAGTCTCACACACCTTCTCTGGCTGTATGTAGTTGATATAGTGGGATCAGAAACAAGTTAACAGTGAAGGCTGTAACAAGTCTGAAACAAATGGGTGTGAATTATAGCAATTGTAGATGATTACATTGTACCCAGTGCAATCAAGATTTTTTTTTTCCTCCCTTCTTCCTCCATGCATGATTGCTACTGAATCATAGTTACTGTGGCATGAAGACATCAGGATGGATTTGTGGCATGGCCAGACATCAGTGGCTTAGGATATGTGGCTACATACAGGGAATGTAATGTGCTCTCCCTGCAGTGTACCTCTATCTGTCATTGTCTACATGTCCTCTGGCTGCATGCAGAAGACAAGTACAACTCAGATATATACCAATTTCAACTAAAATAACCTGTTGTTTAGAACACCTAGCACAAATAAAGCCACACTTTTTTGTTTACTTTAATATTGTCTGCTTCAAAGTGTTACTTATTCTTTGACTGTTCTTAATTTTTATCTGCCTGTTGGTATTGAGCTTCCTTTAATGAGTATTTTCACCTGCTCATTTGTCAAAGATTTTTTTTCCTTTGTCCCTAAATCCTTTTGTATACTTCTGCCATCATTTTACTTTGAAGATGCTTGTTCTGGGAGCTTTAAGCTGAAGTATTTGAAATACTTTGTATACTTTAGGTAGTATGTGGACTTTGCTTGAATTCATCATAAAGAGCTCAAAAATTTACCTAAGTTTGCCCATTCTCTTCCTAAAGATGCATTCAGCAACAGAAAAAAATTTTTATGTATATTTGAATTGCAACTTGAAAGAATTATATGCTATTGGAGCCTCATTTGTTTTTTTCTGGACACTACCAAAGGACTTTACAGTCCAAATTATTACAGTGTTAGAGGAGAATCTTCAGTACCTTTTCTGTCGCTCACACTGCTAATGCTTCATCTCCTCTGAGCGCTCTGCTTGTAGCTCAGTTGGAAAACTGAGTAGTAGCAGTATGGAATATCTCATCAGTGTTTCTCAGTGCTTCACTTTGAGCTTCATGTCAGTCCTGGGAGAGCAGTTCAGTTGGTGAAACTGAAATTTCCCTTCTTGCATTGCCCCAGGGGAAACATGGCCTGCTGGGTAGCTGTGCTGAAGTGTCTGCCAACACCCACTGAAAGATGATGTGGTGGAGTGTTCCTGGTTGCTTTCACTCAAAGTAGCTGTAGTTCTTTAAAACCTACAGCATTGGATTGTGTGATCCACTGTGCTTACCTTGGGTTTCTGCTCCAGAGGGAAAGGGATCGTATCTTTCTCACTCATTCTTGTTGCAGTAGGTTTGTGTGTTCTGGACAGGTGTTATTTCAGACAAAATTAAGCATCAGGTCACCTGAAAGAGTGGAACTGTTGGGGAACCATGTAAAATAGTGAACCATTTTAAAATAGTAATGTATTTTTTGGACTCATTGTGTGGCTCTTTCCAAAGATTAGAAACTCTTCATGGTGACGGTTGAACGGGAAACTGTTGTTTCAGTGATACCAGACATGTGATACTAGACTGTTGTTTCAGAGTTGCTCTGCATACTTTTTCCTATTCACTTATGTTTTCATGGCATTTTTTAGACAGAACTACCTACTGTAGTCTTGAAAAATGTGTTTCAGTGAAGTCTAGTTCAAAAAATTTCCATATAGAAAACTCAGCAAGTTGACTCTTTTGAAAGCATCTGCTCTAACTTGTTACATGTAAAGAGTAGCTGAAGCCTCTTTCTGAAGTATAGTAAAAGACATATTTCCCATGATTGCCTTTGTGAAAATGAATAATATTTTATGTTCTTGGTTACAGGCAAAAAGGAATGGTCAAATTTTTGTTAGAGAAAGCTTAGTTCTAAAAGAAAACTATTATAAAAGAAGTTATTCAAAATAAAAGATACAAAATGCAGGATTCATAAGAGATTTGTAATTAACTTGTGTATTCCCTCAATCTGTGTAGTGTTGGAAGAATAAATATTTTAGTCTTGTGAAAGGCAGAGTAAAATCGTCTGTTGAATCACTAACTTGAAGTGCCAAGCTCACTTGCTAGAAACTGTTGAGACATGAGGGTAGTGCAGTTTTGCTAGTTTACTTAATGAAATTGATTTATTGTCCATAACTAAGATTTACTAAAGTCTGTACAGCAGTAGATGCATCAGTATATTAAAGGTATACTCAGTTGTGTGAGCCATGTGAACTACAGGTAATAACAGAAACTTCTGATCTGAGGTATTAACTCTTTGTATAAGAAGTTAAATAGTAGAGCAAGTACTTTGCCTGGGAAGTATCCTTCTGAGTGATCCTGTGTGTCTTTGTAAGACTGTTGTTGCATTTGGTGAAAGGTAGCATGCCTGACAAACTTGATCATCAATTAATATTATGTCATTGTACTACAGAGCCTTTTTTTATGTTATATGAAACTTCTACAAAAATACAGATACTGAGTAGTTTCACTGCTGTTTCAGTAACAGCTCATCATTATTGTCTAGTGTCCAAAAATAGAGTTTTTAAGAAATATCAACAGAGATTATTGTCCTGAACAGCTGATTAGAAACTGACTTTTTGAAGTCTTTACCCTGCATGTAATTTTGGATCTGTAATCACAGATTTAGAGATTTAGCTAATGGAAGTGGTGAATGAATTTTGTTTTTTTTTTTACTTAGTTATTTGTTCATTTGTTTCATTTTCAAAATCTCTTTGGATTGCAAATATAACTTAGTTTGAAACAAGTGTCTTCTACTTCAGTTTTGTGGTCTTGGCATATATATTTATACATAAATTTACTAAAGTTCAGAAAAATATCCAGTTTTAAATGATCTCATTTTGAAAATACAGTAGATGCAGAAACAGTAAAATGGATCACTTTCTTGTATTTATGTAGGGATGGTTCTTTTCTGAAGTAATGTTCAAATCAGAAGTCTTACACTAGTTATTAACTTATAACTGTATCCTTCTTTTATATGGAAAATTTTCCTTCTACTAATTTGGAAATGTGATTTTCAAGATCACAATCCAGATTGTGGTTCTTTTTTTGTTGTTGTTGCTGAATTAGGAATTTTTTCCTAATTATTAAAATGTATTGTCACTCATCTCTCTTATCCCAGTAGTGTAGTCTTTCCTTTTCTGGTTCTTTCACTCTAAATTTTCTTTTAATCTCTAAATGTGTGATTTAGTTTTCTTCCACTTGGAGAAATCAAGATTTCTGACGCTCAGCTAACAGAAGAGAACCTGAAATTAAGACTGGAGAATGATGGGTATCTAGAACTCAAAAAGCTGACTGCTTGCTTGTGACTTGAAGAGTGGTAGCAAACTCCTGTGTGCATAAAAACATCTCAGATTATTTCACTCTCATCAGTAGTCACATTGAGCTTTAAGGGAGTAATAACTAAGTGAACTAAACCATGGAGCTATGTAAAGTTTTAATGTCTGTGTGTATCTACATGGGAGTTTCTGGAAAACCCTTTAAACTGGAAAACATTTATGAAAAATTAGCCCAGAGAGGCTAAGCAGGCTTAGTTATTTAAGTTCAGCCCTAATGCTAACAAACAGGAAAATCTGAGCCTTTATGAAGTTCTAAAACTTAATTTTGCAAGACTGATACCCAGTATATTTTTTCACCTTGTGGAATGTCTTGATAGCATTTCATTGATGCATGTAGTGTAATCACTGTAGCAATTATATTTATATATATATGTATGTGTGTGTGTGTATGTATACATCAGATATTCCCATGCAGTCTGGTTTCCACGAGTGCCTTGAATTACTGTTTTCACAAGCATCATGCATTGCAAACTGTGAACTGCGATAAATTCTATGGGACACAACAGTTTTTTCCAGTAGGCTGCTTTGCTCGAATGGCAGGTGGCACATGTCGTACATTGCTTAAAAACAATCAAAAACCTGTTTTGAGCTTGACTTCTGGACTGGGATGACCATATGCTCCAGGGCTGTCACTTATACGAGGTAGAAAGAATAATCTGCATTCTATGTTAAGAAAAGATCATGAATACAGAGTATCTTCACTAGCCTTGACTAGTGGTTGTTCTGTTGTCTATGGGTATAATTCAGTGGGCTTTGATCTTGTCACCTCAGTCTGAGCAGCTGTGACCCTGGTCAGCATGCTCAGTGAGAATCTTCACAGACAAATCGGCACCTTCCAGATTGCGGTTGCAGTTTTTTCTTTAGTACACAGTCTTACATACAATTAAGCTTCCTCAAAGTTCTTATCTTTACAGTTAAAGAGAAAAAACTGCATGAAAAAACCTCCTTGTAATGCCAAATATAAGCTGTGACTGCTTGGGGTTTTTTGACTTCTATTTGATCGGGATTTCGGTAACAGCTTCCTTTGCTTTTTAAAATTTATATAAATAGGTTATATGGATCTTTAGGCATAATATTAGCTTGTTACTGAAAGTGTATACATTTGATACATATTCCCTTGAAACTTTTCATGGTCACAAAATGTCTATCTGCTTCACTGTACTAAGAGGAACGTAGATTTGGTAGGGAATTCCATTTACACTGCTGATTTTGTATTTTTAGCTTTCATGTTGTTTATGCAGGAGGGAGTCCTGACTTAGTGATTGGTTCACACTGCAGAGATTCAAAATCTTTCATAAAATAGGTAATATGGTCTGTTGGGGAAACCAGAAAATGTAATTAGTCCATGGTAAATTTACTACTGGACCATGTCTCCGCTAATGGACCTTTCTGGTCTTTAAAATCAGCTTGTTACAGCACTGGGATTCCAGCTCAAAGTGGTTGCATTGCATTGCTGTGGCATTTGTAATTTAACACAACTTTTTCTTTTTCTTTCCAAAGGCGCCTAAACAGAAATAACCTCCAGTTGCTTTCTGAACTGCTCTTTCTGGGGACGCCGAAGTTGTACAGGCTGTAAGTAGGCATGGCCCAATAACTATTACTTGGGAAAATTTGGATTTGGTCTGTTACTGTGTCTTGTATAAGGATTTTTGTCTTTTGCCTCAAATAGATCTAAAGTGTGTCTTGGAACATTGGTGATTTTTTTAAGCTACTTTCTTTGCTTTGCAAGATTTTTAAAAAATTTTATTTTACATCTAGGTCAGATACTGATCACTTGGATGAGAGTATTGTCATTGATTCCCACTTCTGTTAGGAAGTTTGGCTGAAAGAGTGCTTTGACTTTGCTTTCCTCCTGTTTGGGTTTTTTTTTTAGTAGTTTCTGTGTTAAAAGAAATAAAAAATGTTTGTGGAGATTCTGACCCAGAGATGCACCACTGTATAAGCACTTTGGTTTTGTGGTGTTCTGCTTTTGTGGCTGTACACATTTGGCCAGAAAAATGATAGCATTGCCAAATGCTAGGTCTGTAGGGAAGTCTCTCCTGTGTCCTGTCATAGAGAAGACAAAGCTAGTAACTCAAGGTCTGTGAAGAAAAAGCTATTAAATGCTTTACCTTAAATAAAAATGATGACAAATTGAGTAATGTTTTGATTTTATTACTTGGTTTGATAATTTTTTACTCTTGGCAATATTTTAAAATAAATTGCTTGACCCGTTGTCCTTTCTAAGAAGCCACTTAATTCTGTTGCAGTTGAAATGTGGAATAAAGTTTAGATTCTGGTTTATTTGAACAAAATAAATTGTAACGTATCTTTAAGTTACAGTGTGTGTTAGGGAAGAGATAACACATGACATGCCTAAGTAGGCTCTGGAAGCGTTGTACCATTTCAGTCAGTTTTAATTAAATATGTGTTTGATACAGTTCTTTAGACTCCAGGTGAGATTCCTGCTGTCAAAATTGCTGGTTAATACTGGGTTTCATCACTTGTGTGCTTGGAAGAAGAAAAGGGAAGGTGGGGGAAAGTGGGATTCCTCTTGTACCCCTTTAGTATATGGAATTATGTTTGAGAACAAATCTAATATTGAAGCTTTTAGTTGATTTTTATTTTACTATTGTGAAATAGTAGTTCTTTTCTCCCTTCTTATAGCAATATACAAAGGCAAACTGAAAATTACTCTTATTATTGTAAACATTTATCTTTGTGTATTTTGTTTTATTCCTTTTCCTTGGATGTATACTTTGTTTCCAGAAATTCCCTGCAGATGTAATGAGTTGTTAAATGACTAGGCCAGAAAGCTGCTGAAGGCTTTTTTCCTGACAAACAAAAATATTTTGCTCTGGTGTAATATTATAATATATTCAAATATGGTATTATATATTAACAATTGAGTCTCTTATAATTTCCATCAGCTGGGATAAAGACATTACTTCTATCAGGAAGGAAATAAAAGGGATTTATGATCATTTTATTATTTCAGCCATAGTGTAATGGTTGCGACCTAGATTCATATAAAATTGAAATGAGCCATAATTTGCAGGCAAAAAAGGGATACACACTTCAGTCAAAATCATATTTGAATATATTTATCTCAGAATTGTGTATTTGATAGATGCTAGTCTTAAATCTATAATGTCCTTTGACATAAAGCTCACAACTGCTCATAGCATATATGGAGGAAAGTAAGAGATCACTGGCTTCACAGTATTAAATTTCCTCTGCCTAAGGGTTATTGTTGATCAGACCATGAAAGTGAATGTCTGGTTATAACGTATTCATGTTTAAAAGAAAATATGAATGATAGTAAAAAACTACAGCTGCTTAGCACTGAATTTGTAATTAAAAAAATGTCAGGCCAGCAAAAGCACTGATATTAGTTAAATGTTTGTGGTCAGTTTTCAGAAAATATGTAGCATGTTCCCTTTGAAGAGTATAAAGTGATTTGTTTTTTTACATGTATCGTTGTATATGCTTAGATGTATTTACATCCCAATAAATATTTTTCTAAGGAGAATGAAAGTTCTCTAAACATGATCAATAATATATATATATATTTTGCTTTGGGTTTAGTATTTATTTTTGGCATTTAACAGCTAATCAAACAATGTGTGTACTGCGAGGTTTCAACATACTATTGAGCTTCTGTGAATAATAATTACCATTTGACCCTTGGCTGTAAATGAGATGCCAGGTGAAGAAGCACATATGCTTGTTGTGTAGGCTAAATGCAATATAAAAGAAAGAGGTTACACTGTATATGAATTATGATTCGACACAGTTGGTTGCCGCCAGCGGCCGGCTATGCTTTCCCTTTGCTGTCTGCTCCAATTTCTCTTTGGACGGGTTGAGAGAGCACTGCGTGTTCAGGTCAAGATGTTTGCCTAGAAATAGTAGTACAGTTGCAGCTGTGTTTGCTGGAGCAGGAGACTAGTTTAAATAGCATTACCATTTATCCAGTCCATTAACAGAACTCTGTAAAATAATACCAACTCTGCATAAACTACAGGACAGTGTAATAAAATTACAAGCACTTGTTGACAGATGGGAAGTGCAAGTAAAGGAAAGCAATAGGTTGAGAATTTAAAAGAGACAGTGCATTATTTTCTGTGTCTAAAGACACTTAATTTCAAAGGTAGTTAAATTATTATTCAGGCTACTTTCTTTCCGGTTTAGCAGCCTTCCAAGAATTCTCCTGGAACTAGTTAAAATGGATAATTTTAGTCAAAACAGAAGCTGATTTTCCCATTAAGAGCTAACTACAAAGGTGATTTGACATAAATATTTCAATCTGAAGTAGTTAATGCTAAAAATAGTATGAAGAGTGCTGTAGGATATATTAATCTTACCTTGCAAGCAGTCTTTCAAAGCACAATGTACATGAACCTCTGTTTTGATGCAACTCCATTAAAATAAAGGTGCTGTTGTAAATCCCCTGGGATGATAATATAAGTTCTTGCTCAACAAGTAGTATTCCTCAAGGAGGCGATGCATTCTTTGGTGACCCGAATGCCCACTTACACTAGGTCGTGTAGCCTCAGGGATGGTACCGTAGCACAGAGAACTACTACAGCCTAGTGAGTGCTTATCTGAGGCAAATAGATTTTGACTGCTTACTTTGGCTGGTTAGATCACAGTTCATTGATTGCTGTTTGCTGCAGGATACTGAGCGCTGGACCCAAGCTGTTTGAAAAATCAGTTTTAAAAGATACCTTTATTAATCAGTGGTATGTAAAGGTTATTGAATTACATGCACAAAGCTTGTCCCTTTTGATTTACATTTCTTGTGCTTGGAATGTAGTTAAGTTTCCTTACCGACTAATATCTGTGGTCTAAGTTAGGCAATGTTTGCTTAAAAAAAAAAGATCAACCTTTGTAGAGAATGTGGTCTTATATATGTTTTTCTTCTAATATGTGTACTTGAAGGTACACACTGTGAATGTTTCTCTTCTAAAGGGAAAGAATCCAAAACTTTAAGTATTCTGATTAATAAGCATCACTTTTGAGATGTCTGATAATCACTAAAAAAATTCCTAACAGCAAATAATTACAGAGAAGAAGTACTAAACATCAAAAAAACTTAAAAAAATTATCTTAGGCCAGAACAACAGCAGCAGCAGCTACAACAACAAAACATGCCGTACGGGGGGCCCTTGCAAAAATTCCTCCTGAATTAATTTCTGCCAGCTATGATTAAAGTGTGTGGTACTAGATGTGTCAGACACCATAGTTCTCTGCTTCATTTTACTCTTGGCCTCTTTGGCCCCTGCCACAATAAATCCCACAATGGTTAGGCAGGAATTGCAGGTTACAGTTGCCAGGGTTACCGTTGTCCGGCCGGACCGACATCATTACTCATCCCGGCCGGCAGCCCCAGCCCGTGGCCGCTCCCGGCGCGGGGAGCCGGCGGCCCGGGGAACTTCTCCCGGTGGCTCCCGGTGCTGTGCTGGTGGTGCCGCTTGCATCACTCGCTGAGCGTTGTTTTGCTTTTACCTTTGCCGAGAGAGGAAAAAAAAAAGAAAAAAAAACCCGCAAAACAAACCACATCAGCTAGGAAGGAAAAAAGGTGATAAGATGGTGCATGTAAGGTGCTAGAACAAGGACTTTTAAATGTTTTTAAGTGCTGGACTCCATATTGTTAAGGTGTAATTTATGATTTTGTCATATTTCTTTTAACGGTAATCATGGTAAGTGGGACTATGGTCATAATTCTGTCAAAAAGACACATCTTCAATCTGAATCCATTTTAATAACTCAATAAAGGAATCACTCATTAGAAAAATGCTCGTTATCTCAAAGCCTGTGAAATATTTGAGCTGCAAACTCCTGCTCTGTGTGTTAAATCCAGTGAGGAGCAAAAATGAGTTTCACCTTTTCAAAAGGCAATACTGAAGAATTTTTCTCCTTTTGAGAGTACATTGTTAACAGAACTGCTGTCAGGTAAGCCCAGTGTGCTGGTTTCCACTATGCTGCAGTAAAATTACAGTGTGCTCCACTTTATTGCAGATGTGGGCTGGATGGACAATAATTTAACAAACATTTATTCAAACATGGATTAGGAAGCCACCTTGTTGCTATATCCTCCCCAGGATAGTGTCTTGAGGTATTTTACTCACTTATTTGAGTTTATATGATTTGTTATGGTATATTCTAGCAGCATGCACAGCTCCATTTTTTTTAATGTGATAGAATTAAATCTTATCATTTTAGAGTTAAATGGAAGCAAACAAGTCTTCCCTATATTGTATCAATCTGGCTTGTTTTGACTTGTATTCTTTCTTACCAAAGTCACTTTGTTCAAGAATGTTTGAATTGTTTTATCTAGACAATTAAGTTTAGTTGGCAAGAATATAGCAATTCTACTGCTAGCTAGTTTTTAAATACTATCATTATTTTGTGAGCATCATTCTTGAAATGTGATTATAGTTCTTAGAATGTCACTATATTTCCAAATTACTGTTTAGGGAAGAGATACTGCATATTAGTAAAGGTATAAATGAGTATACAGTTCTGGCTTTGTGGTATTGTAAGCCAGTAATTAAAAAGAAATCTTTAATATATGAGTAATTACTGATCTTTTTTTGCAATGTGGAAGCACACTTACTGATTTGCTACATCAGTGCATTTTTGCTAACGAGGTCTTATTGCCCCAGTATGGAATGTTTTCAGGGTTAATGTGGTTCCTTATGCTGCGTGGCCACTGCCAGTTACAGTTCTGTGAGTTTAATTTTGCTATAATCCCAATCTGTAGACAGAAAGTCCTATCTAAAAAATAAAATAATTCATGTGTGTTTAAAATATGCTTGTTAAGGTTCATTGCCTGTAAGAATAAACCAAAGTAACTAAGAATATGTTACCTCTGTCATTCATTTCTGGTATGGAAGACCTAGGAGATAAACTTTTTTGAGACATTACAAAGGCTGTTACTTCTGTTACCTGCTCATTTTTAATGTAAAGACAAAAGGGAATTGGGAGCTTGAATACTTTATGCAACTTGACTCACACGTGAATCTTTTTTCTGATCCCACCACCACTTGCTTCTACCTTGAGCTTTCATTCTCTGCTGTAGTGTTTCAAAATTGAAAACTCTGTCATCTCAAGGTGCTGAACAAAACAAAAACCACCACTGTAGCTTTGCTTCAGACATAAGCCTTACTGATATGACAGGATGGCATGTTAGAGATTTTTGGAAGTGCTGCAAAAATGCTTACAATTCATCAGGTAATTGATTTTTTGAGCAAAGGAACAAGTACTGCTTATATGTATTTGGTGTACAACTTGCAGCAGCTATATCCTAGCAACAGCAAGCATTCAGCCTTAGATTCAGCTGAGTGGAAATGTTGGTAGAACCAGAATGAACTTTTGAAATGTAGTCAGAAAAAAAAAAAGTGAAATGTATTATCACTCTGTGCAATTATTGGACTTGAAACTTCACTGTGTTACTCTTCCTGCCCATTGTTACAGAATCTCCTAACCTGTAGGCCTTTCCTGAGCTATGCTTTCTTTTGGATTTGCATGTCACCTCTATGGTGCTCTGCAGGAAAAAAAATGGTGCATCAAATATACAGAAATCAGGTGAAATATTGTTACTAAAAGTAATAGTATGAGATGTTTAAAATTGGAAACAAACTATTTTATTGTGAAATTATGCTATCAACATGGATTGTTATAGTTTTTACTTCTGAGATAATTTGAAGCTATCTTTGAATTGTGGTTGAATTTGCATTTATATTTTTGATTATAAAAGCATAATTTTGTCAGTTTTTTACAAGTAATATTTCTATTGCTATTGGTTAAAATGGAAAATTGGATTAACTGCTTGGGCTGTAAACGAATTTTCATCTGGGCAGATCACTAACTCTTTATGTAAGCTGCATTACTAAGTGATATAGCTGACTAATTTCAGCAAAAGGCATCTATAGGGTTATCCAGGAGTTGGGCTTTGATCCCTGTTGGTCCCTCCCAAATCAGAATATTCTGTGATGCTTAAAACTGTTGATTTTTTCGTTAGAAGAAACATTCCAAAACTGTTCAGTCACTTTTAACCTTAATTGGAAATTTATATTAAACAACAAGCAAACAAAAAGATGACTTCCAGCAATTCTTCTCAAGCAACATAAATATCTGTGTTATTTAAAATTTTTTATGCTTTTAGCTGCTGGCATTTAAATATGTCTAATGTGAAAACATGAATCATATTAATTACTCAAGCCATAGCTCTATTTAAATAGTGTGGTCGTATTCAGAGTAATTGAGAGGCCTACTTTAGCTATTGTGGTTTTGGTACTTTGACCCCAAGCATAAATAATTATCTTCTGTGTCTTTGTTGGCATGATAGCAGTAAGAGCAGAGAATTGTGTTTTAATACAAAAATAAAAGTAGCTAGTTTTGGGTCACTTGTAACCATATTCATGTCCAGTCTGAATCATTCCCTAAGTTGTTCCTGGAGGGTTCACCTTGAAAGCTTTGGTAAATTGTGATTCAGGAAACCTTTTAGTCAGGAGATAAGTAGGAAACTGAAACTAAGTGAAGGAAGTCATGAAAAGTAAAGAAGCATGTCAGAGGAATTGCCGTCATTATGTGGTGCAGAAATGTGGTGTGAAATGTTATAAAGAGGACATCTGTAAGTCTTGGCTTGCACAGAGTGGACATTTAAGTGCAGCCATGTCATCCTGATTAAAAAAAAAAAGAACAGTAAAGAGGAATAAATCAGGCCAAGGGAAAATCTGAAAGTATAGAGGCTTGTTCCTATGATAGTAGGTTTCTTCTACAAGTGGAAGATTAAAGCTTAAAGTAACTGAATAGCTGAGAAAAGTCCAAAGAAAAGTTGATTGCTTCCCCTCCAACAGTTCCAATTGATTGAAAAAAGCCTAATTTAAAGTTTTGTTTGTTCTGTGTCTTAAACCATCAGAATTTTCTTTTAGAACTGGGGGAATGCTCTGGAAGAGAAAGAATCCAAGGATAAAAAGTCATTGCAGGCCAACAATTGTTCCTAATCCTCACAAAATGCTGGAGAAATTAAATTTATTCTTTATTGCTCAAAGTGTTACCTAGGTCACTGGGCGATGGGAAAATTGAACTGGAAGTCGAGTAGGCACAATCTTTGTTTTGTGTCTAGATGCTTAACCTTAGACACGACAAGGCATCTTAGTGTGTTGTGGGAACTTGGTTCAGAGTATTAACACCAGGACGTTTATTACCCTGGATTTATAATAGGCTATGCTGTCAGTAGATGAAAATGTTGTGTTTACATTTCAGTGGTAAATGATCATTTAATTAACACCTAGGAGGAAAAAAAAAACCCTTGTGAAATTCTTAGCAGCTTTTATTGTTGGTTTCCGTGGAGGTTTTAATATCCAAGTTATGCTGCGGTTGCTTCTATAATACAGCTAGAAAAGACATTTATGAATGCAGTCAAGAAGGACAGACAGTTTAACCCCTGTTGACCCTTCATCCTGAATGTTGATTTATATAGCATTTTAAAGGCATTGAATTTGTTTTAAAGCTTCTTTAAAGTTACTCACACAGCATTCAAACAACATACATACTTTTCCTTTTAAAAATATTTCCCAAAGTGTACATCGTTATAAAGAGTATAGTTTGTCTTAGAAAATTACCAATGTATACAGAATTTATCAGCAAAAATGTTACTGTAGTTAAAAAAAGTAAAATTGTTTTGCCAGATTTGTCTATATGTTCTTGATAAGTATATGGAAGCTTTTGTAAGAAAAACCAAAAAGGAAGTTTGAAATAGACATCATATTCTGTTCTGGTTGCAGTAGCTACTGTCTGAATTCTTCAAAAAGAATAGGAAATTGGCAAGGGAAAGAACATTACTACAAAATTGCGTATCCACTTTACCCAGCACAGATCAACTTCCATATGTTCCATTGTATCAAATCAAGGCTATCTAAAAGGTTTAATTTGCTCTGGGTCCTTCATAATGCTTTTTGTTGTAATGTTGATCTACAAATGCTTTCTGCAGTAATGTTGCCCTAGAAAGTGTGTTTGAATAGCTTTTTTTTGCATCCTAGATCTAATGCTAGATGAAATGCTCTTTGTTAAAGAGCAGATGCTTTTCAACTGATGTGTTTTAACAAGCACACTGTAGTAAAAATTGAAATTACGTATTGGTTTAGAGATTGTTTTGGGGGTTATTTATTTTTTGGTCTTTGCTTAGGGAATAAACCCCACAACTTCAAAGCATGGTAAGAGAATAATAATAAAAAGCCCAGCACAGCTTAAGTCAATTATTGATGATCCACAAATTTTATTGTATTCTCTTTGTTTTTCCTTATGATCATATCCTTCTCACATGTCAATATCTGAGCTAGAAAATGCAGATGGAATCTGCTGATACAGTAAATGTTCTCTTTTTTACATGCAACTGACATAAACCATCTAACACTTGATGAAATATTACAGCTGCAGTGAGACTTCTATCTGCCAGTGGGATCTTAATGGTTTTCAAACTTCTGTGAATATATTTATTAAGTTGAAATTTAGTATTCAGATAGAGACTTGCATATGCTGTTGTCTGAAATATTTGAGCATTTACAGTTAAAGCAGTGTATTGCAATTTCAGTCCTTTCTTCAGTGTTTTTAATTGAAAAATAATCCTACACTATCCATTTCTGAATTGACATGTTGGATGAAGGAGCCTTAGGATACGCTTAGGATAGATAAGAAAGGCTTACCCGGTGCTATGTGCAGCTTGCCCTCTTCTCAGTCCTGGTAGAGCTTGGAGGTTTGCTGTGCTGGTGAGTGATTAAGACAAGTAATGCATGGAGGAAGACAGGCTACACTTTCTACATGCAGACCAGTAAATTTCACTTGAAACTGCACTGAACTGTTTGGGACCCAGAGGCGTGGTGGGAAGGTAACATAAAGTATCAAAGGGCCAATTAAAGGGGCTCTCATTATGGTAAGGAAAGTGCCAGTATATTAAGTGCAACACTTGGTCTTGCAGAAGAACTGAAGCCAGGGCTGCAGTGAGGAACAACCCAGACTGTTGTCCTGATCCTTGTAGCTGTTGTAAGAGTACTGGAGCCAGGGCTGGTGACTTCACTTGGGAAAGGCTGCTTATGAATGCTGAGCGGAGTTCATTCTCTCCCTCAGACACTTGAGAGGCCTGCTCTGCTAATGGCTGTTCAGACCCACCTCATGGGGAATAAAGCTGGGACTTGCAGAACTCTTTTCATCTTTACAGCCAAGCCCAGGTGCAGGCCCTCCCTGGCTCAAGGAGGTTTAAAGGACCACACTCTGAAGGCTTCTTTCCAGGGCCCTTAGCCTTTAGGGAGAAGAAACAAGGGGCTGAATTGGGGGAGGTATTTCTTTCAGTTAAGCACTCCTTGAGGATTTGCAGGGTAATATGTACAAGAGACAAAATCCTTGCCTCTTTTCATTTCTCCTTCCATCCAGACAGTTGAATGCTATTTTTATTTTTGCTATGAATGTGTAATCCACACAATTGTAAGGAAGGGCTGCTCGTACTTTATAAGGTAGCGTGTACAAGGCGAGGTTTGGTGGCAGCTGCTTAGTGCTTTTAGTACTTTAACATGGGGAAGATAGAAGAAACATCAACTCTTCTTTTTCCCACCTCTGTGGCTTTTTGTAGGAGTGGTGGATAGCTGGCAGGGATTTAGATAGTTGATTGACCCTGAAACTGCAAAGGTTGCATACTGAGTTTGATAAGACCCACGGGGAAGGGTTGCAATGAAGATAGGATAACAGCTAATGTAATGAAGGTGGATTTGTAGTAGCTGCTTCTCTGAATGCAAAGTTATGGAAGGCTTATTAGAGAGAAAAGCATGTAAATTTACATCTAAAAGAGGGAGAAAAGATTTTGAAAAGCTTAGCAGAACTAAAGAAAGTTATTTAGGTGAACTAAAAAATGGCACTGACACATATGTATACTGCATGAAAGCAGTGATCATTTCTGAGACTGGAGAAAATTCCTATCTGGTCCTTACTGCTTCTGCATAAATGTTAAATCTAGTAAATGATTAATTGATTCTGTCATATTCTGTGTTCTTTATGAATTGTGCATTCTTTATGAATTGTGCATTCTTTTCAAAAGTCAAGAGGCTTAATTCCCTTATAGATTTTAGTAATGTCTGTGAATTCCATAGAGCAAATACTTTTATGTAACTCTCCTATGCTGTAACTTGTTATAACAACTGTACTCTCCTCGTCACTTATGTGCCTACAACACAATAAAAATACCACTCAAAAAGCTGTAATTTTTTATGTCAGAGTCATTTCTAAAAATAAAAACCAGAACTTTTGTGGAGAGCCCATCAAATCTGTAGAGGAATGCTTTTCTATTTGATCTCTAGTACAGTGTTCATGTCAGAGGTGCAGAAGCCGAAACTACTCATTTGCACAGAGTACAGAGATGTCTCATGGCAAAATTTGAGTTTTGTATGTAAGTTTAGCAGATGCCAAATTTAAATTTTGTCTATTAAAAAATCATAACCACAGCGTTGCTCTTCCTTGGCTCACCAATGAGGGTGGCCACGTGCATTCAGATTTGAGGCTCTAAATGCCAATCAGGTCATCTTCACTGTTCCGGCCGATAACAGTGCCTCTATCTGTGTAAAAGAAGAGAATCTTTCACCATGTTGTAAGACTTCTTGGAGTAGGAAATAATCAGAAAATTGTGCAACTGTTTTAAGTTCTGAAATAAAGATTACTGTTAGTAAAATTTGTTCAACTAGCATGCCATATTAAGATGAAACAGTTTTGCAACACGCAGTGTAGTATCACCTTTGAAGTCTTGCATGTAAAGCTATATGCTCTGTTCAAAGGTGCTGAGGCATGGCCAGTTGTGCCACATATTACTGAAGTTTTAGATACAGGGGTGAAGTATTTATTTGGTCCATTGTTTTGTAGTCAATTGTTTGCTGATCTAAGCTGTGTAAACAGCACACCAGTAAATTTTGGTAGAGGAAATAATACTAAAATAAAAAAAAAAAGAAGTATGCTTGAATTATTTCTTCTGTGGATATGGACTGGAGAATGTGGGAGATACAAATTATGGCCAACTAAAGGTTGTGATCACTGGGGAAAAAAGTATTGTGAGAGACTTAATGATAAAAGCTGTAAATGTGCAGCATGGAACAATAAGATCATCCCATTTCATGTGTACATATCAAAGGCCTTGCAGGAAATGGAAAAGAAAATATTTCTAACTATGTTATGGAGTTTTGCAAAAACAATGGTGATGTGGTTTGCTTTGCTAGTTAATGTTATGGGATGTTCACATCAAATTAATTTTTTTCCATTCTGTTGCAAGATTAAAAATATTTCACTAATGTTTTAGCTAAACTGAGTTTTTTTCTGTTCTTGTAAACCAGGTTGCAAAACCTATTTTGTCTTTTTCCTCAGTCAAATGAAAGAAAACAGAAATGGATTTCAGTTTTAGGGAAGGCTTTAAAATTAGTATGTGCTGTTAGCCTGTTTAAATGAGTGGAATAGCAAAATAACATCAGTATCATGTGTGCATGTATATTAGGAAGAACAAAAAGCACAACTGGGAGAAATTTAGTTGAATTAGGAAATTGATTGGTCAAGAAAAGATTTCTGAAGGGAGTTGCAAGTTTTTGAGATGGGTGACCTAAGAATGATCATTTGGTGTATATTCAGCATTGAAATAAAAATGATGATAATACTCCCAGATACACAAATCCTTATTAAAGTAAATGGAATTGGACAGTTTGCTGGAATAATAAATTCACAAGATTTGACTCTTAGGACTAACAGGGGTGTTGGATTTTCTCTGTAGCAGCTGAAAATCAAAGCTTTTTCTGCGATTTGTTTTGTTCGTTGCTGGTCTTCAAACCATTCTGTTACAAGCTCTGTTCATAGTGATTTTATTCACAAAGCTGCCAAGTGGGGAGAGGAGCCTAATTCTTTCTTGCAGTATGAATGACATCTTGCACTGCTGTGTTCCATGTAATGTATTGGACTAGGCTGGTGAAAAGGAGCCAGCGCTGCTGGCCAGCAGTGCTTCTCATACCTAGATAGACCCTAGACAGTGGGTTGGTAGTAGGGAGTAAATTCTGAAACCCGAAAAAGTTCACATTTAACTGAAAGTTGTAAATACTTGGGAATCTGCTGATTGCTGATTTGTCTTTTTGTCTGGGGAAGACTTTGTCTTACAAGAGACGCTGATTACCATAATAATTTGTAATGTAGGATTGAGGCCTAGGGAGCCTTTCATGTGCTGGCAGAAAAGTGTATTATTTCACAAGCTTACGCTAGAGAAATTTAGATTAAGATACATTAAGAATTGTTGCATGTTGAATAAACAAAAGCAAAAAAACATTTTGTATTAAAAAAACATGGTTTTGTTCCTGTTGCTGTAAAAGACTTCAAAGTCTGCTTCCAGAAATAAAGCACTATTAGCATAACCACTCAGTTTTGTGTATTCCATGGAACAGGAATTTGAGTGTTCACAATTCTACCTTTCAAGCATACAGCAAGGCCTTAAAGCGTGATATGTGGGTATGCAAATGCATTAGCACTGACAATTCTTTGGCCTTCACTATTAATGTTTAAGATACTAACATTTTAAGACAAAACCAACAACCCCCCAAAAAACTAAAAGAAATCCCAGTCTTTGAGAAGTAGTTAAAGAGAAAATCCCAAAAAAGGTGGAGATATCTGTCTTGAAAAGATTTCTCTCAGTTTCTCTGAAAGTCGTTAAGACAAATATCTATCCATTAAATATTGCATTATTATTCGATTAATTAGATATAAATTTGAAATTTAGGTTAATATCTTCATATAGTGAATAGTAATGTGATGCTATAGTTTCAGTTTTTAGTTCCTTAGAAATGTACAGCTTTGTACTCTGTTAAAAATGTAACTGTGTACTCTGTTGAAAGTAGAACTTAAACTAGATTCCTGTAACAGTGTTCAGAGCCTCTTTTTTTGCATGATTAGCTGTGGGTGGGATTGTTTGTAAGAAAGTCTGCTGTTATTAATGTGTTTTGTTCACTTTACTTGCATTTTTAAATTATGGATTTATGACTGTATTATGACTGTATTAAAGTATGACTGTATTTTCCATTGTGTTTTATTTTGGCTTCTGACCTTGGGATGACTTCTCAACTAAATGCGAATGTTGCAGAAAAGTCTTTGATGGTGTAATCTCATTCTGCACAATAATAGGTCCCATATAAATTTGGCAAGTATTTAAAACAGAAAGGGCGAGTAGTTTTGATACGCCCAAAGAAAGACCCCAACGGAAGATAAGCAGTGTATCTGTACTGCGGAAGTGTAAGGTCATCATCATTTTGGCACGCTATGCTTAATGAATTTCCCTGGTATGCTAGGAACATCTTTCTTTCTAAATCAAGATATGGAAAACCCAGAGTCTATTTTTTTTTTAATATAGAAAGGAGAATAAACATTGTACACAGAAAGCTATAACCAGTAATTAAAAAACCCAAACAACCTGACTTATGTTCAATGTTTCAATTGGGTGGTCCAGAAGAAGATTGAAAAGATGTTCTGAATTTGATTTCTGTTCCTTACTGGAGGAAAATATTGTATATCCATCAGAAATCACATTTTAATTGATGCTTTGTTTTGCTTTATTTGCTTAATAACAATATCCTGCTGTGTATAGTTTTATCAGCAGTGCTTTTGAGGTTGTGTAATGTTTAGAGAGGATTACACTATGTATAAATTTCCAAATATGAGACTTCTTAAAAAAAGTAAGTGTGGTGTGAATTAACTTTAGTTTTGAAAGTAAACTTAGTAACTTTCTTGGGGGGAGAGAGCAGGGGGTGTGGTTAAAACATTAATGGTAAATATGTTTTTGTCTGTTTTATGCTTTTTGTTTTGTTCTTGGATGTTATGTTGAAGATGTGAATCTGTAGGAACTCCAGAAGGTATGAACTGTAAAGGGGATGTAAAGAAATAGTTTTTCGTGCTGAAGTTTTATATAGAATTGGTACCCTGGAATAAGCCTAGGTAGTGTTTGAACACATGGGAATTTCTTAAAATAAACACAGCCATGAAGGGAAAATGTGATAATGACTTGATGATGATGAGTGTCTGCTGTTACGGGTCCAGTGAGATACAAGTGCCAACGCCCCAGCCTCTACACCATGATCCAAATTGTAATGAAGGAATTTGGCAGCTCTGATGCCTTTATGTGAATGTATTACCATGGCTATGAAGATAAATAGTTCCAAAATGGAAATACTAACAATTATTTAGTCATTTCCAAGCAGATTAGAAGTGAAAATAGACATACTATAGGAACTAAGATAAATAAGAAATATATCGTCTGGGTATGTGTGTTCCATTCCTGTTTCCCTGGGCTGGTTCTTCCTTTTAAAAATCAGTGTATTTAGACAGGTTATATATATTCCTTTTGTAAAGGTCACATCCTCATTTCTTGATTTGTTTCAGCTTCCTGCCTTCTTTCCCTCTTTGTGACTCTCCTCTTATGCAAACATCAGCCCTGATTAAAGTCTAAAACCTGCAGAAAATGTTCTGTACCAAATTGTGGACTGGTGAGCTGTCCGACAGCTGTAAACTGTCTAATGAAGTGCAAGAGTTCAGATTTGTTCCCAAGGGCAGGCTCCCCCTTGTGGATGCTGAGCCAGTTACTTTCAGCTTCCGTGAGCTTCCTAGCATTGTAATAACTCAACCTGTAATTCCACCTTTTTTTTATTTTTACGTTAGTATCTGTATATAATATATAATTCAAAAGTGGGTTTTGGGTTTTTTTTTGTATCTTCAAGTAATTTTCAAGCCAGACTGACCCAAAAAGTCTTAACTCAGAAAGAAGGTTTGAGAGTAGGAAAGTTATTGTTAGAAAAGTCTTAACTTTTTTGTGGTTCCTGTTTTTGATGCAACCTCTGCTGCTTCTTTTTGATAAAAGCAGTTTCTGTATAAACATGTTCTGTTAGCTTTTTCTAAATGTACTGCTTAGCTTCTCTGCTAAATGAAGTCATGTCTGGTAGTGGATGTCTGACAAGTGATACTGATACTACTGTGAGTATCAACACTGGCAACAAGGAGATTATTTTCCATCAAGTTCTCCAGGTAACTCTACCAAAGATTAGGGACCCTGGTATTGCTGCGTGGAATGATGTGTCTTTTGTTTGTCTTGAATGATGGTGCAGGACTTTGCAATGGAATGTGGTCTGTGACACATTTTAGAATTTTGGAATTTAAAATTCAAAATTTCAAGGTTAGAATTTCAAACTGTGGCAAAGGCAATTTTTCCACCCTCTTCACTTGACTGACTGTTTCTTGCAAGGTGTTTAATGCAGCTCATTGAGTTGACTTATTTACACAGGCTTAAGAGGTTTTTCTGCTTGCTTGCTAGCCCGAGCTGAATTACTCATCTGAGATCAAACTGTTGACAGAGGAGGTGCTTTTGGAGCTGCAGATGGCACTGCCAGCATCTTAATGAAATCTGGTGCCCAGGGAAGCATATGAAAAATGTAGGAAACAATATTGTAAATTGTATGTGAATCTTGAAAAATACTGATGTGTCTGTAGATGGAAGATGTGTGTTTTTCATCATGAAGAAGTCAATCTTCCTTTCTTTTCCACTTCTATCAGTGCCAGCTCTAGCCCTGAAGATTTCTTAATGGCCTACAATTAATTGTTCTGATGGCTTGATCAACGTCCTAGTAGTTGACATTGTCTCTAAAGTGAATGACAGTCCTGTTGAAATATGCTTTTTTGAAATTCAGAAACCTTCTGGTCCTTCCAGATTACTTTTTCCTATTACAGTAGTAGCCAGGACTGTTATAATGTACATATGGTTTCCTGGCTTGATGGAGCTAATTGTTGGTTTGCAGATGAGTCTCAATCCCTGAGCTGGTGTTTGCTGCTTTCACTCATTTCTTCAGTGTGAAATGGGTAAGATGACTCTAAGAAGGAAATCATAGACTGTTCATGATGCAGCTTCAATAAACAGTGAAGCTGCATAATGAATCAGGACCAAGAAATTTGGCAAATTAAGTGACTTCCTTTTTGTAGATGGTAACTTGAAAATGCAGATTATAGTTCCCAGAAACGTGCTTTAGGTATAAGATAAAGAATTCACCTTGCATGTCTGAATTATGATGGCTATTACTTACAAAATTATAATTAGATTTATATTGGGAAAAAGATGCTACTGTTTTTCCTGCTTTTGTGGACCGATATTTTGTTTGGCCAGCTGCTAGAGTTGCAGGGCGTTTTGTTTCTTCAGGAAATGTAAGCTTGCCAAACCTGAACCCGGAGTCACAGGATAGGGTAATTCAGTACAGAAATTCTTATTTCCTCACCAATACAAACTCTGACTGCATATTGCAATCAAACCACTAATTTGACAGAGTTCCAGACTAAGTTTCCTGGGCAGTCAGGAGGAGCTTGATACTGGTCAAATCCCCTTTTTACATGTCATGGATCAATGAAAGAAAAAAAAAGTGTGCAAAGAAATAGAGGATCATTTAATGGATAAAATATCAGCAGTAATTTCTGATGATGCTTGTTCTTGTAAAACCTGTCACATCCCAGGGGATATCAGGTTTAGTCATGCTTCTTCCATACTTCTGTTATCAAATTCATCAAATTCTTGGGTGCAGTGAAAGCTTTTTGTCTTCTCAGTATTTTCAGCATACTATTTCTCATCACTGTCCTGAACCTCAGCATGAAGTTCCTTGTTGTTGACTTTTACTGTGAGCTCAGCTGATAGACATTGTGGTGTCTAGATTTCTGTCTGTTCTGGAGAAGATGACCTTTTCTCCTGAAAATTCTCTTCTGCATTCTTAAAGGAAAATCAAGTTAGTCTAGCTTTATTATAAATTATTCCAATAAGCTTTGTGTGAAAGAAAGTGTTTTCTTATTTCTTTTATGGGAAATGTGCAGTGGAGGAGAAAAACAAGTTGCCTGCTCACTTTGAAGTCACACACACACACACCTAATTATAAAATATTTTAAAAATCCCTCAAGAGAAATGAAAATAGTACCTGAAAAATAAACTTGTATTTTAAATAGCATTATGGGATTTTTACATCTAACCAACTACCCAAAGGTAACCATGACATTACATTTTGTTCCTGGTGCATGCTAGTTTCTTTAGTTTAGTAGATTTGCTAAATTTATCTATCATTGTGTTAAAAATTTTAATTACTGAGTTTGTGAAACTGCTTCCAAATACAAGGGGTATTTGTAGAAAGCTGGATAGATTGACAAGTGGTTAACACAGTAAACAGTCTCACTGTGTTCTGATATGCTATGCTGTGGTGCAATACTACAGACACCTCATAAGGCTCAGGAAGTAGCTGCAATCCCATTTTTATTAAACTTTTACTGCCAATGTATCTTGACATTATTGTTAATCAGGAAACTAAATGTGCCACTGTGGTCTTTTTCTTTGTTTCTTTAGAAAGCTTTACTGTTACCTTGCATTCCTGTAAAATTTTAGTGTGACATAACCCAAGAGTGATATATTTGTTTGTATTAGTAAAATACAGTGTTGGCTAGAGGAAGTTCAGATGTTGCACTTTCTCATATGTTTTCCATAACTTTTTATTATTTTTGTAACATTAAAAATCTTTAAATGACCAAAGCCTTGTTTGGTGTGATACACCTATTGCCTCCAAAACAAGATCCACCTAGAAAATGAACACTAATTGTATGTAACTCCGAATATTCACCAACAGAGGCACAGTTTTGCCTTTCTCTCACCCTCTCCTTTTCCCTGCCACCTGCTCTCTGCAATGCACCAAATAAAGAAGAAACCAAACTGAAAAACCCTCTGGAAAGACAGATAACTTCACCGGTTTGCCCTTTAAGATCTTTGTTTTGTAGAATCAAGACAGTATTGGTAAATTTGAGGATATAAGGACCATAACGACAAACTATTCATTTTTCAGCTGAAGATGATTATTGATACTTGAGTAAAGAAAGATAATTCACATCTTTTGAAATCTTTGCAGGTTTAACTTAATACCTATATTTCTTATGGGGAGATCAAAGAGAGCTAGTGTAAATTTTGGCTCAATGCTGCAGCTTAGTCTTGAGGTGTTGCATGTGGGTCACATATAGACACATCTATTGCATCATTCACATCTCAGGTTAAGGTGGTTTGTGCTGTTACCTTGCTAACTGGATCTTTTGCTGTTAAACAGCCTCCTTATCTGTTCTTAGACTAGGCTCTCATTTCAAACAAGTGGCTGTCTTTTTCCATGTTGCCTGGAGATTTCACCCAGTTTGCCAGCTTACTTTTCTTCTCCAGTTGAATGTGAACCAAATGGACTATGGCCAACTGTGTTAAACTATGCTAAGACTGTGATAAGAGACCCTGTAGTCTGGATGAAAACTTCTTTCATCCTTTTTTTAGTGCAGTAAAGTCAAGTGAATAGAACCTTCTTAGGATGCTAGTTTTTTGTTGTTGTTTTTTTTTAAACAGTATATTTGGTTTTTACCTCAATTAAATACAGTGATTTCACCTTACTTCTTCATAAAATGTCAGTGTGCTGCTCTAACCTTGCCATATAATTTAAGAAATTTCCACCTCCTTAGTGGACTTTGCCCTAAAATTATAGCTTTTGTGGTTGTGATAAATGATTCAGCATAGACTGGAGAGCTCTAGGTATAGTGCAGAACTAATAGCAGCAAAATGTGTTGTGAAAATGGAAAAATGTATTTTGAGAGTGAAATAAAAATTTGCTTTACACAGTATGTTCTACTGTCTTCAGCTGGACCTGTCTGTTACCTTTCCCAAGTGTTTTGTTAAGCAGTAGCAACACCTATAGAATTGGGTCAGGCTTGCTCTGCTCTTTCTCAGGAAAATGCTGAACAGAACCAAAGGAGCTCTCTGGAGGACGGGAGTTTCAAGTAGAAAGCAAAGAAACACTCTTTCAGCATTCAGGCCCTTTCCACTCCTGAGGAAGCAAGGATGCTTCTAGAAACTGGAAAGAAGAAGGTTGTGAACACCGAGAGTGACTGAAATAAATGAATTCATCATAGAGTGAGGGATTTTTTCATAACAAATATGAAATAGAAGAGGCCAATAAAACCACATCTAGAAATTACTGAATTGAGATTACATGTGGCAGTTAAATTCTGGGTATATTTTTTATGCTTTAGCAAGAGGCTCAGCATCTTGAGTGCTGTTTACTTTGGCAGTAGATATTAGGTGAATTTTTATTCAAGTATTGTTAAATCTTTCATAAAAGATTCCAGGGATTTGAATGACAAAATTATTATGCTTCCTCTAATAACCTGGACGTCCAGAAGCATTTTGTATGTTTTTTTCTGCATTATGTGCTTTAATGCCTCTATCATCCAAATATATAATTTATATGAAAATTTTTCAAAAGATTTTAAGCCACCTACCCATAATTATATGTAATGTGCAATAAAGAAATAAGAACTAGCAACATTTAAAAAAATGTATGCAAATGAAGAAGATGGAATTAGTATGGGTAATTTTTTGCATTTCAAAACAATGCCAAAAATACTAGCAACTCTTGACACTGTTGTCTGATGACTTGTGTTTATCTTCTGTTCGTTTATTCTTTGTGCTGTAAAAATACCTTCAATAAAACATGCCTTTTAATCTGTCTTTTTTTTTTTTGGTGGAGCATTCTAAAATTTGGTTTTCAGAAAAAAATGTCCTGAATTCTATAGAGAGGTAGAGAATAAAGCTGATGATTATAATTATCACTGTAGGAACAGCATAGTTTGAAGGGGGTGGGGCAGCAGGTTAAAAAAAAAAAAAGTAATTTTTTAAAGTTTTCTCTGTCTTCATGGTTTCCCATTTCATTTTGCCTACTCCAGGGGCTAATATACCTGGATGGAAGGCTAATATATCACCTTCCTGGAAGTCTAGGGGTATCCTGACAGCAAAAAAATTCTTTGTACCCCTCTCTAAATTTCGCTTTCCTTGCTCCTGTCTCCTGATCCACCACTTCTGCCAGCCTGTGCTTTGAATTAGGTAACTGACTGAAACCATTTTCTATGTGTATTTGAGAAATCTGTTCTCAAAGATCCAGATGAAAAGGGCAAGGCTGGAAGGATCCTGTCATAAAAGCTTCCTTCTGACTCTTTAAATGCATTTAAGGAGATGGAAGCCAAGACAAATGAGCTATCCCCTACAGTATATTACTTTGATCAAGCTGTCTTTGCCACCATCTATCTAAATGATGGTGACATATTTTTAAAATAAATTGCGAGACTCAGATATTTCAACTGAGTTTGGGAGCTCTAGTCTGCTAATGTGTGCATGTGTGTGTTTCTGCTTGAAGCTCAGTAGGGCAGTCAGAATGAGGGTAAGGCTGTGGAGAGCCTATGTTGCTAAGTTTTTCTCCCCAGGGTGATGCAGCTTAATGTTTTTCATGTTTGTCTTAACAGTGCAAGGCCCTGCTGCACTCGAGGAAGCCGATGCACAGTCACTGTCTCATGCCCTACTTTTGAGTGTCTGTTGTGTGGGCATGGGAGAGGAAGTCTAGCCTTCAGGATAAATGTTGAGCGGCGACTATGACCTGTGCATCTTTTGTTACTTTTTATTCTGTTTTCTATTGTGTTCTCATAAATGACATAAGGAAATAGGATTCGATAAATCATTTTCAGCTATCTTCCTAGCTGAAACTGCTCTCTTGGGACCAGTTAACAGCCAATTCATTGTTAGGCTGAGAAGGTGTCACAAGTGCAGTCCTAGATCTACTTGTGCTCTAAGTACCCAGGTATTGGAGGCAACCTACCTTCGTGACATATGGGGTTGGGGCACGTGGTCAGTGAGGGGATACTGCAGACACCTTGGCTGAAATTGGGGCTTATGATGTCTGTAATGTATTAGACAGCTGATCTGAAATCCGCTCATAAAATACAGTGAAGACCAGTGTTGAGAAGGAGAAATCAGTGCAGAAAGCAGAGACAAGGTAGCATGGCAAAATACAACTTGTGAGTGGTTTGGGGGTCACAGGATAAATGTTAAGTCATAGTTCTGTTGCAGAAAAGGCATATATAGTCTGTCTGACCTACTAAAGCTCCTGCTGTAATAAGGCTGGATCATCTGTTTGGTGCTTATCTGTGTCTACTTTGGGAAGCTTTTTTATAGATGATTATAGAATTATAGGAACTTTATAGAAGAACAAGCCTTAAAAAGAGCTGTAAATGATTAATACAGAGTTTGGGAAATGTAGCTCCCCAAAATTGTGAAATAGTTGGGTTTGCTTATCCTAGAGGGGAGAGGACTGGACAATAAGAGAAGAATATTACAGAGTTATTAGCAACTAATTATTTTTTCACTTCTCTCCAGCAGCTTCATTTGAAGTGATGAGTTTAGGTGAAAAACTAGGAAACCCTTTTTTATTGTCTGAGTTAGTGAAAGGCTACCAAGGCTTTTGGAAAACATACTTCAATGGATATTTTAAAGACTGGGTTGATAACATCTCTTAAGGGATTATTTAGCTGTGTAAACTGATTCTGACTCAGAGTGACACCTTCACAAGCGAAAAATTTGGAAAGGTCAACGTATTTTTTTTGTAATTATAAGAAAAATGTAGTAATTTTAATAATTATGGATTATGTTACCAGATTTAATATGAAATTATATTTAATCACACCTAAGGTGAAATTCTTTCTATAAGAAATCCAGTTAATTCAAACATGAATTATTATATTTAGACTAAAAACCATTTTTAATTTTTTTCAATTTCATCCTGCTACGCCACAAACTAGGTTACAGAAAAAACTAAATTATTTATATTATTGTGACTTCATTCTTATTGCTCTTGTTAATAATGTAACAGAAGAATGCAGATGTATTTCTTGAGCTTTTAAAAAGTCTTCAGCAACATTTCTTCCCTTAATGGCTATTAATTTTTGATCTGAATGTAAGCTACAAAATCACTATATTAAGTGCTCTGGTTTGTCATATTTTAATTCTGTTGTTGAATAAATGAACTTCTACCTTCACAAAGTAATAATCAGTTTAGTAGGTGGAACATTTCTTTCATGGAATATTACTCTGAAAAGCTATAGAATGGCTTTTGACAAAGCTAAAGTTAGTCTTCCAGCAGAAACGGTGAAGTTAGGTGGCTTTTCAACCCATTCATCAAGCTTCTGCTTTTGACAGAGGAAACATCATTAACAAAGAAGAATGCATTTTACTCAGAGTAGTGCAGAAATGAAAACCTTCTGGAGTACTTCAATAGTGAAAAAAAGGATGAAAGTGGAAAGAAAGGCTTTACTAATATAAAAAGAGGCTTAGAATTTAGTGAAATTATTCTGCTGAAGTAGAATAAGATACGCTTCTATACTTTTCTGCTATGCCTTTTATATATGAGAAAAAAATAACCAGATAATTTAAATTGACATTAGAACCATAAAAAAAGTATCCAGTGGTTTTCATCTGTACTGGCCTCTTACTTTTAAAATCTCACCCATAAGTAATGCAGCATGGGCTACTGAAAAACCCCTAGAACGCAAAACAACACAACTTCCCTTATTCATTTATATCTAGAGCATTCTATTTTCATCCTTCAGGATGTTTCAGTCAAAGACATTCAAATGTATTATGTTCTTCCCCAAGTGCTTTTGAACTGTGATATATTTCATATCACTGGTTATCTGTTTCAGATTATTTATGGTCTAACGTGTAGGCCTGTTTTCAGAAGAGCAGAGAACTCAATGTTTCTGGATTAATTTATTTTGCTTGCTTAGAAACGAGTTAATTTCCTTTTCTCTATGTAGTGCTTTTATAACCTTTTTCCTTATTGGTTTCCTTGGTCTGAGCCTGAGATTTTAAGCTTCTTAGGATGCTGAAAGAGAGGTGCATGGTACCTGTCTTGTGGGCTTCAAGTAACATATTTTTACAGCAAACATGGTATAACTTAGAGCTTTACTTGTTGTGGTGTTTTTATTGCATTGTGATCCTGATATTTTTTGTATCTTTGTTATTTATCAAGAAATCAATTCTTCTGTTTTAATTTCTTAATAATTATTTTGGGTTATGATCTCGTCTCTTAATAATTATTTTGGGTTATGATCTCGTCTTTACATTTAGTCTTCAGAATACCTGTAAAGATAAAATAACCTCCCTACCACCTTGTTTTAGCAATAATTGTTTATATTTTTGTGTAAGAATTATGACGGGAGGGGTTGGGCTTAGTTAAGTAGTTGGCTATTGCTAAAACATATTTACCTTATACTTCTGGAATTTTAATTCTTCTCTCCTGAAATGTGAAAGTGAGGGAGAATTTGTGATCAAGAAGTGATATGGAGTAAATAAACCAGAAATGATGTAGCAGAAATGAAACTGATCTAGGATTGATATTTTAGTGTGTAGTCTACAGGATTGGGCCCATGCTCCTCAGCTCTTTCAAGGATGGGATGACTCTGACATGAATAAAGGCAGGAGTGTCGCTGCATGATATATTACAGGGAATGTGGTGCCTACTAAGTTGAAGTGCCAGCTGAGAATGATTAAGGTTTGCAGTTTGCACCTACATGACTTTTTCTGAAAATCCTGTAATTTTATGGATTTAACTTTGCACAAGTCTGGAGTAGGTTCCCAGGTCCCCGTGTTTCCTAGGAACTTGCAAGCTGGCAGGGAGTGAATTGAAAAAAACAGTAGGAAATGCTGAGGCCAGCACCACAGTTTGTCTCCTCCTCTCCGATAATCAGGTGACTCTCTCTCCTTTGCTTTCTTACAGGTGTACTTTCTTTTGATATTTGGATAGCCAGGCTTTTGTTAAGAGAAACAAGAGAAAGCTAAACAAAAGTTGCCTTAACAGGAGAGATGGCTTCTTAGATTTACTCACAAGATAAATAGGACATTGCTATTGAAGACTTCTTTATAGATACTCCTATTATCTTGGAAGAGGCACACCATGTGCGCCAGGACAAGGTTCTACTCACATACTCAATGGTTTGGAATCCTAGTTGTAGTCATATTCAGTTTTGAAAAAGTTCTACTCCTCAGGGAGAAGATACCTGTGGCTGCAGAGTGGTTTTAATCCTGCTTTCTGATGTTGCAATACCATTGGTAACTCCCTTCTCCTTTTCCCCATTCCTTATACTGGGTATTTGGTCGGTGTTACAGAGTAAAGTAGTTTGTAGAAAAAGAGAAATTTAGCTCAGAAGCAGCCTGGTGGCTAGGGCAACCTCCTGGGATGAAGAACATCTAAATTTAAATAACTTTTAGAAAATGGCAAGGGGAAGATGACTGCATCCTTGAAACAGACTGATCTTCTTATGCATAGCTATATTTTCCCCAAACTGGTAGTTTGGGGAGGCAGTTGCTTCATTTTATAAGGCATTACTGTGGGTGCAAGTGTTTGAATGTTAGAACTTAGGTGGTCTTCAACATAAATGCCCTTGTTGTGGAGGTTTTAGTTATGTAAAGGATTAGGTTGCAGTTGAATGGGAAATTTGAGGATATCGGTGACATCTGATGTTGGTACCTGGAACTAATTTTGTGGATTTAGCTCCTGGTGTTTCTTAATTGACATTATATTTTAAAGCCCAGGAGTTGGAGTCTTTTGTACCTACAAGTCTTCATTATTTCATTATTAACATTAAAAGGGCTTTTCCTTTTTATCATGTTAAAAGTGTTAAATAGCTTACCTGAAAGATGTTGCCATCTCAATACATCATACCTTTAAGATACCAGATTTCTGTCTTGCTCATGTTTCATTTATTGATAGATTGGTATTGGTGTCTGTGGAATTCATGACTTACCAAACTGTTATCATACATTCATCATTTCTTGGAAGAATATGTTTAATAAGAACAATCTCATGATCTAATAATTTAGATCCAGATTTTTTTTAATAGGAGTTTTTTCCCCCATATTTAATAAGAACATTTCTCAAAGAAAATATATAGAACTTATTTATAATAACAGTTCACTCTGTGTTTTTAATACTACTAATAAAATACTGGAATTTGACAGAGAGCTTTCAGGTGCTAGATTTATTAAGAGCTTGGGTTTTTTTTTTTTTTCTTGTTGTTGTTTTTTCTTTTTTTAAAACTAGCTTTGGAAGAAGGCCATCTTGAATTTTATGAGGAGAAATTTGTTTTAGTCAAGCCAAGATGTAATATCTGTGATGCAGGGTTAGAAATAGAACCACTAGCTAGAGTATCTTACAGTATTTTTTTAAGAATTAAAAGGGTTGGCAGTTTTTAAATATATATAAGAAATTACTAAATATCTGGGATTTTGTATGAAATTAGGTGTCTGAAGTTTTTTATAATGTCTAAGGATTTACAGAAAAGTTGTAGTGTGTCCCTCCTTCTCCCCTCAAAATATTTTAGTGCTCTTTAAATAGCATCACTAAAAAAGGACATCAGAAAAGAGATGCAGAGACCAATCCTACCATTTGATTTGTGCTAACTTTAAAACTAGGCAGCAGCTCTCATCTTCACTCAGCACCAGTTGACAGGTTTTGTATCTAAATTGCAGTTCATTCTGCTCACTTGAATGAGTTAGACCATTATGTGTGTACCTTCATACATGATCACTCTATCAATATAAGTAGTCTATTAAATGTTCTATCAAAGTAATTTTTCCTCCCAAAATTGGAAATACCATTATCTTGACAAAGGGTGGTGTTCCTAAATATAAGTACTGTATCACATCTGGAATTTTTATGGTGGTGTGAGTAACTGTGCAGAGCCAGTTAATACAGAAATGAGTTGATATTCACACGTTTCAAAGTAAAAGATAGCTTTTCAAAGCCCAGGATAGCTTTTACACTGAACACTTAATTATGCTACTACTACTTTGGACTTAGGCTGTGCCTTTCATCCCTGGATTTTCAAGCGTAGAAGCAACTTTAGCCTCAGAGCTCCATCTCATTGATGTAGGTAACAGTAATAAATCACTTTGAGGCTTGGTTTACTTACTTTTGTGAAGTAGGTAAATGGGCTTGACCAAAGTATAGAGACTTAAGCATCTGATCAAGAACTGCACGCAGACCTGATTCTCAGCTTCAGTCTGTATAACTTTGTAATATATATTCTCAAAGAAAGATTTGGGCCCTTTGAAAGGCTGTCTGACTTTATCTCTCCTTGTGTTACCAAGCTAACTTCAGGGTATCTCTGCTTCTCAAGTAATAAACTTCGAATGTTAGGAAAATATTTTTAACTACACATACATGCATTGATTTTGTCTATTTTTTTTGTTAGTGGAAACATACGTTAGAAAACAGAAACCAATTTAAGTAGTAAGCAAGTTGACATGTTGCCTGCTTAGACCACCAGAGTTGCCACAGTTAACAAGCAGTCCCAGTAGATTCATGCCTGGAAAATGGATACATCTCCTAGCAGGACTTGACAAATGGTAACTTGTCATAATATTGATTCTCCCCTACTAAAAAAGAGGTTTTATGTGAATAAAAGGTGGTTAGGACCACACCTGAAAATTTAGAATTATTTAGTCCAGTGATTTATCCAGCTTTCTAGGTTAAACTGTAGTGTTTTGCAATAGATATTTCTGCATAAACTGCATTGACTTGAACTGAACATATTTTGGTATCTTAATAGCGAAATTTTAGGTGTAATCCAAATAATGTGGGTGTACATTCTGGTTTTATTTGAATATCCCGATGCCAGCAGAGTTGTGTAGTAAATGTCACTCTTAATGATATCCCCACTCAGTGCCATTAGGATATAGATTAGTTGCACATTTGAAAAGATTTGAGTTGACAGAAGGGCTGAGAACAGTGCCTTTTCAGCATGTTGTCACTCCAGTTAGGTATCCTATATAATGGTATTCTCTTTTGAAGTTGTGGCTTAAATAAAGTATTTGTCCTAGTTGGAACTGCATTGCAGATTGACCCTTTGCACTCTTTTCAGTAGGAACTGAATGATATGCTGATGGGATGTAGTTATTTGGGCTGATGCTGTTTCCTTCTCTGGGGCATGAGATCAAAAAAAGCAAGTTCTTCTCTGTGAGACACCCCCTCAAAACAAAACGTCAAAAAACCCCAAAAGAAGTGAAAACCTCAAACTCCAGAATACCCAGAACATTTTGGTGTAAAATGAGTAGTTTAAGTACAATAGGGGGAAAAGTTGTGGTTCAAATCCAGTAACCTACAGAGGCAACCATATGAGAAAACATGTCTGGTTGTAATCAAAGATGAGTGGTTTTGGTCTGAGAGCTCATCTTTCTTTCCCTTCCTAAATTAACTCCGAAATTTTGATACTATTTACTTTATTCAAAAATGCCATCAAAATTATTTTCAGGTAATTGTAACTCCTCAGCACGACACAGTGGAGCCTGGTTTCATGGAAATATTGCAAGAAATACATTTATTTTTCAGAGATCACCTTCACATGTATTTGCCAGTAAAAAAATTCATGTACTTGAGGCTTTGCTGTAAATTCTTGGTTTTGTTAAAGAAATAATTCATGGAAGTCTGGGAAGTTATAGAAACACGAGCTTGTAACACAACTGTTTTCTCATAGCTAAATGTGTCACCCCCTGTCAAATTATTTCAGATTGTTCAAATAGTAGGAAATTGTGCGAGTAGATGAATATTTGTAGATCTCAGTAAATACTTGCCATATCTCTGCCAGGTAAATCTCTGATCTGCATCTATTTTTCAGATGAGCAAGATGAGCAATACCAAAGTCTTTTAAGCTTTCTGAGAGCAGGTTATATGTCTGGTCTGGTTTCCAGCCTTCTCTGCCACATGCTAGGGATACTGTACCCCTGTCTGCAGAAATTTGCATGCTTTTTTCCATTTTTAATGCAATTTACTTTAAAAAGTGCTGCGTTCAAATTATTTTGATTGAAAATCCTCACTTCTGTAGGGTTGTAGAGATCACAATTCAACTAAGGACATACATGAGGAGTAATCGGAATTTTTAAAAGGTTTTAAGGGAATAAAAAGAGGAACTGTCATTCCTCTTCCAAAATTTTACTTTTTTCCCAGTTTACATGAGAATGCATTGTTTCTATGGGCTTGAGCACAGATGTGGATGTTTTATTTTTTATTGCTGAAGCTTGTAAATGGATATGTAGCCATGTGCCATGTAGTGTTGTGTGTCAAATTGATAGGACCGTTTAAGTTCTTTAAAAAAGAAAAAAGGAAAAATACATAAATACTGATATAATATATATATTATAGATAAACCTATATCTATATCTATATATATATATATATATGAATAGATAAATATTGTGATTCATGTTGTCTTTTATTCCAATCTTTTCCTTCAACAGATTGTTCCTGTGATTACAGTTACTTATAGTGGTTTTGATTGAACAGTCATAGATATTGAGGGTCTGTCTGGTCACTGGGAACCCCAGAACAGAAGGAGGATGCCTTTCTCTGTGTGTTTAGTGACTGGATATGGCACCTAGTGCCATGGTCTAGTTGACAATGTGGTGATCAGCCCAGTGTTTGACTCAGTGATCTTAGAGGTATTTTCCTCTAAATGACTCTGTGATTCTGTGTGCTTTACTGACAAATTCAGTTTTATCAGGTGGAATTCTTGTGGAGTTGTAATACAGATATATACTTTTGACCATTTGTAGATTGCAATTATTTGCATGCCTGGAACATGAATGCAGTTTGTCACTGGTTATAGAGGGCCAGGCTTTTACTGGCTGAATGTGGCTTGAATCCTTTTGGCTCTGTCCATTGTAGAATGACAGAATGGTTTGGGTTGAAAGGGACCTTTAAAGGTCATCTAGTAACCCCCCTGTAATGATCAGGACATCTTCAACTAGATCAAATTTCTCAGAGCCCTGTCCAGCCTGATCCGAAATGTTTCCAGGATCTACCTGAGATCTACCACCTCTCCGGGCATCCCATTCCAGTGTTTCGCCACCATCACTGTAAAAATTTCTTCCTTCTATCTACTCTGAATTTATACTCTTTCAGTTTAAAACCATTACCCTTGTCGTATTTCTGAAGGCACTACTAAAAAGTCTATCTTCATCTTTCATATAAACTCTCTTGAAGAACCGAAAAGAAGCAATTAGGTTTGCTTGGAGCCTTCTCTTCTCCAGGCTGAACAAGCGCAACTCTCTCAGCCTGTCTTCATAGGAGAGGTGTTTCATCCCTCTGATGGACTTTGTTACCCTCCTATCTGGACCTGCTCTAACAGGTCTATGTTTTTTCTGTAGTGAAGACCCCAGAGCTGGACGTAGTACTCCAAGTGAGGTCTCACCAGAATGGAGAAGAGGGGCAGAATTGCCTCCTCAAACTCACGTCGTGCTTCTTTTGATGCAGCCCAGGATGCTGTTGGTTTTCTGGGCTGTGAGTGCACATTGATAGGTTTTGTCCATCTTTTTACCCACCAGTACCCCCAAGTCCTTCTCTGCTGCTCTCAATCCCTTCATCCCTCAGCCTGTATTGATACTGGGGGTTGCCTCAGCCAAGTGCAGGAATTTCCACAGTCTGCACATCTGTACTCTGAATATGCAGATGCACTGAAAGATTGAGTGATGTATAGTAATTACTGTAACTTTGGGATAAGAATCTTTCTCTTGGCATGTGTGGCCAGCAGCCACGTAATGCATTGACTCTGTTGGAGTGTATAATTACTTGAAAGAGTTGGATAGTTGTTCTTATAATGCTGAGAACTTAATGTAGTGTTCATTGCATGACTAAAATCAGTATTAGAATCAAAATATAGCCTTCGCAGTTGTGTGTATAAATGTGTGTGCATCCACACAGTGTTCGTTGTATTTCAGGAAACATGGCATCTCTGAACACCAAATATGGTTTCATGTCCCCTTGGCACATTAGAGTCACTTAACATGTGACTGAAATTTTCAGGAGTACTAGTGACTGGATATATTGTCATAAGTCAATTTATATTCAGTTATTATAGCATAAAACTGAAGAGATCACTCAAATGGGAGCAGGGAGTTTTTGACAACATGCTTCGTGTTCAAAGACTAAACAGCTCAAAAACAATTAGGGAAAAAATATAAAGGATGAAAAGACTAGGAAAGAAAAAATGGTTAGCTCTACTATATACATATGAAAAAATCACATTTTCAGTCTGATGTGAGAATTTTGATTAAAACCATCTAAGGACTGCTGTAGAACCACTAATACTTGAAGGCGGTTTGGTTTTTTAAACACTATCCAATTTTTTTGGCAGATGCCTCTGTTTGAAGTTCAGAGATTCTTTTATATTAAACAGTAGGTGCCTAATTAGAATGGTTTAGAATTGGAGGAGTTTCAGCGTGAGCAAGAGGAAGCTTCAAAATGTTAAGCTATTCATTTTACTTTGTGTAATGTCTTAAAGCAGTAAATTTTGAAGATGGAACAATTCTTTTTATTTTTTTTAATTGAATCAATCCTCATGGTGAACAACCCTAGCATGAACATTAAAATGGAAAGCACTGGGAATAACACGTGTGAACATGTGTTATGTACATTTATTTATAGCCTAATGATTTACTTTATCTTTTTTATATTTCATGATAAGCAATCTTGTTTTGTGATTAACTCATCTTTTTTAATTAAATGTTTACATTTTCTGTCAAGTTGAATTGCATTTCATTTGTTGCTTATACAATGCCATTATAAAGTATGTTTGTAATAAAGACTTGTTTTATGAAGGCAGAATAACAAGCAGAGTAACTATTTCTTCACCATCTCTTTGGAGTGTCTGAGTACCCTTGTTTTTCAGACTAGAACCATATTTCAGGAGCAATACTCTGTGTTAGTTTAGTGTAAATTGTTTTCTATAAGTATTTTATCATTTAAGACTGATTGCAGAATATAAAATCAAACCAAGAAAGTTTAGGTTTATTAAATGTTGTTGAATCCTGCCCACAAATGATAAAGCAATCATAGAATTTGTAGGATAAATCAGATGAGCTTTTCGCCTATAGCAGAGCAACACTGAATATG
Source organism: Machaerirhynchus nigripectus (assembly GCA_013397975.1). Classification (NCBI taxonomy): domain Eukaryota; kingdom Metazoa; phylum Chordata; class Aves; order Passeriformes; family Dicruridae; genus Machaerirhynchus; species Machaerirhynchus nigripectus. Next base: position 2,002,761 of record VZRQ01004000.1, on the reverse strand, counting down.
AAGCAGTTTGCTCAAGGTTGTGCCCAGGCACGTGCTGAAGACCTTCATGGCTGGCCAGTGCTTCACCAGCCTCAGCCCCAGAAAGTTTGTCTGTACAGATTTTAAAGAGACTACTTATTCACTGGAAGTTAGAGGGTATGAATTACATACCCTCTTCAGGATTTGTCCCAGTTTCTTCAGCCAAGCTATTATTGTCTGGTTTGTTACCCTTTGTAATAATTCAGTAAAATGAAGTTCTATGCCATGATCAGGGAATGTCTTTCCTCCCCTTCAACAGTAATATGTCTCTATCATGAATTCTGTATTTATTGATAAAAATATCACTCTGCTTGAAATACTGTACAATTTAATCAGCCTGAACTGAAGAGGATCAAAACCATTCAGATTTTTTTCTCCTGCTGTTTTTCTATTCTTTGGTTTGGAACAGCATGACTTGAGTTTTCATTTAACACTTAGGACTGCTACTTGAGTTCTGATAAAGTTCAAAGATGTTATGAACTGAGAAGACTTCTTACCATCAGATTTTTCTTTGCTGTAAAATGTATATTGAAATAAAATCATTGGCATTTACTTCAGATATGGTTGGATTCCTTATCAGTAATTAAATGTGCTAGCACTGGTTCTATTTTCTTCATTGTTTACTTACCAATTGTATTTATTGTATCATTTCCTATGGTGCATATAAATTATTATTTTGGTACGTGAGTGTACTGTGAACCAAAGTCCTACACTCATAAATCTGTAGACAGAATTTGAGATGAGGCATCATGGAAAACCTCTATTTTATGAATTCTTGGCCAGGATACACCAGCCAGGATGGGGCTGGAGTCTTCTTTTAACCACATTCTGAGTTTAGAGTAGGAAGATATTCTTAGCTGATGGGATACCCTTTGCTACACTGACTTCCCTTCATCCAACAGGACAGTGCATGTGCCAGCTTGTACTCATGGTCAGGTGCTAATTGGGATCAACAGGTGAAACTCCTTAGGCATACTGTGGTTATTTCCATCTTATTGTTTTTACTACCAACTTGTGAGTTTGATCTGTGTGTACCAGAAAGAGTCATGCTGTAGTTGTTTCTGTTCATTATCTTTATTGAGTTGGTTCAGTGCCTTGTGCCACGGGATCTATCAGCAATACAAGGGTTTTTTGTTCCTCTGCCTTGCAATGTGTCTTGACTGATTTTCGTCTGTATTGTTTATGATCTTCACAATTCTTTTTTTCCTTTGAAAGACAGCTTTGTCATGTAGGATTTGTGTTTTTCTATGCCAAAGACTGTGGAAGAGCTTGTTGCTCTTTTTCCAGTTATCAGAAATAAGTTAGTGTGCTGAGCGCTTTTGCCAATTCAGCCAACAGAACGTTCTCTAGTTCAAAGAATTAATAGGAGATATTTGATAGATACCTGGAAAATAGGCAGTATATGCATTTTCCCACAGAAGTGTTTTTCATCTACCTCCTAGTATGCAAGATGTATACTGTTCCCCACCTCCTTCAGAGATGAGCATATTAAACACAGTCACACTTCCCTGAATGCTAACATAAATGAAAGTATAATTTTGCTTCCTCTTGCTATTGTTGAAAGTAGTTTGGGCCTTTCTTCTTGACCTTGTAAGCAAATAATTATTTCATTGAGGTGCAAAAGAGGGGTCCATACTGCTCCTCCATGCCAGTTCTACTTCTCATTAAAAGAGATTAGGAAAGAGAAATATGATTATTCATACTAGTATTGTAGAAAATATTTTAAAAGAATGGTAGGAACACTTGGAGGAAGAAAGCATCCTAATACAATTGTGTTTTAATGTCAGATGAGTGGAAATTTCTCTAGTAGAGAATTACCTTTTAATGTTACTTTTACTTTTAGAAAACTTCATTCTTTTCAGGTTTATAAATAACTAAAAGATTAGTTAATGCAACTGAAGTGAGGCAAGGAGGGAAAAGAGTCAGTGAATCTAAAAATAATTACAGAAATGTCTTAGGGTTTTATTTGTTTGTGTATTTTAGCCTTTTCCATGTTACTTGGAGAAGGTAAATAAGCTGCTTAAAGACAAAAGAACAAGACTACTCAGGTATATTGAAGAGGAATAGTATAAAGGGGAATATAAAAGAGGCAGGCCGTCCCTCCCTCCAGAGCATCTCTGTCTCTCGCCTTAGGTCCTAGCTCAACCTGCTCATAGGGACACTGCAGACTGGGATCACCGAAGGTTGCTGGGTGTAAGCTTTTAAGCCCCATAAGCTGCATGTGAAAAACTGTTGTTGCGTGGGAATTATTGTTTATTAAGCTACTAACTCTGAAAAATGCTAAGTAACTGTATTATCTCTTTTCTGTTATACATGATTGTGTCTGAAAAGTGTCCCTGAAAACCAAGTTTAGGTGTTATTCTTTTGGAGCAATTTTGTATTTCTGCTTCTCAGCTCCTACTTATTGGAATATAGGCACTTTATGATTTCTGTTTCCTTGTTACTTTTCTGAGTTTTTTGCTTGCAAAAATTTCTGTGTAGCTCTACAACACAGAGTGTATCTGTAATCAGAAAAATGAAGATATCAGGTCGATGTCAATGACACATCTTGGTCTATTTATATGTGTACTACATATGAGATGTCAACGTGGTTCATAGGGCAAAGAATTGATTGCATGTCAGAAAGAAATGCTCTTGGCTACTGCAACCAGTTTCCTCTGTTCAGTTTTTTAGAAAATGTAGCAAAAACAAAGGAAAAACTATAGTGTGTGACAATTCCTTCCTATCACTTGCCAAAAACTTACTGGCTTTTAAGAAATTGCTTTTTTTTTAGTATCTTTTAAAATTTTTTTTAAATTTGTCTTCTGAGTTCCTTAACTTATACTTGAAGTGCTGGCAAATAGACTGTTCCGAGCCAAGAATTCTAAGCCCATGAAATGAAGCCAAATCAAAAGGGTTATATTCTTCCTTTCCCATTTTCCTAAGTAGATTATTCTCACAGTTAATGTTGATCTCATCAGCAGATGAAATGGTAGCTAGGTGCATAATGTATTTTAAATAATTTACTGTGTATGACCTTTCTGCACAACAGTTTTTTCTTCTGTTTGTTGTTAGTATTTTTGCTGTTCTGACAAATGTGTTCTTAAAATTCAGGAAGAGCTAAAAAATTTTAAGAAAAAGGTAGACTTAAAAATGCAACTATATCCATTCCCCTCCCTTAAGAAAGAAAAAAGCCATCAAGCAGAAAAAGGACAAACCTGGTTATATATATTGAAAATACAAGATGTAGATCAGCTTTTAAACTGAGGGAAGGAGAAAAGTCGCCAAGACACCTTATCATAGATGGGAGGAGGAAAAATGTTGAGAAACTTGTCCCTGTTCTGACTCGCCAGAACATGACTCTGGTGACAGTGAGGAAGGAATTCAGTTCTGTTATCTTCTATCCATCCTTCAGAGGATCCAAAGCGAGAGATGCAAAAGGCTATAGGAGATACCAAGATCATCCTACTTTTAAGAGCTTTGGAATTGAAGTTGGTATAAAGATCTTCTACCTTTGTTTAAATTAATTGCCCAATTTGCAAAACAGTCTGCAGTACTCAGTCTGAGTCTTGCAAATAAACCTCTAAGAACTAACAAAATTCACTGAATTAATTTTTCCTGTGCTAGGAAAATCATTGTTCCATGTGTGAACTTTATTATATTTATATGTGAACTTCTGTAGTCATAAAAAGGATCATTTAAATAATGATGCTCTTTTTAAAGTAAACACAGAAGACAAATGTCATAAATCCCGTTTCTGTTAACAGTTTAAAAACACTTCAGAAAACAGAACCTGTCTGCAGTAGTCTGCTTCAGCTATGATTAATGTTAAGTATTAGATATGCAAAACTTTTCAGTAGCTGATCCAATTTCCATTCATCAAGACAGAATTAAAACAAAAGCAAGCTATATTTAAAAACCTAAATTCTGGAAATGTTGAATAACGCTTTACTGCTTAGTTGTGTTTTGAAGAAGCTTAGCATGGGGTTTAAAATAAGCTGTTTCATGCTATTAATATAAAATAATCTTCTCTGCTGAAGAATAGGTTTCTGAAAAAGATTAGGGTGTTTTCTGTAATATAGATAGCATATGCAGTGATTTACTCCTAAATGCATTAGTTTACTTTCATGACACCAGAGGGTTTTACTCTGCCTAGTAATGTGTTAGAAAACTTGAACTCCTATATTTACACCTGGAAATAGCAATAAGCATTTTCATCCATACGAGAGTTTGGAAAGAGGTACTTAGAAATGAGATGGGGTAGCATTCCAGATAACAAAGCAGGCTCAGCCTGGGATTTGTTAATTATTGTTTTCTAATTTGTTCATTTTTAATTTTGTTTAATGAGATAAATTTTAGTGGTGGATTCAGAGAGCATAAGAGGAAGTGTGGAAGAAAGGCCAAAGGATTCTGTTAGTATTTTCAAACTTAAATGAATGAGATTTGAATTCTAACTGCCAGATAAATGAATGTGTTGAGAAACCTCAGATTCCACTGACCTTAATAGAAATTTGCAGCATTTAGTGCCTTTGAACATCAAGCTTTGAACTGAGGATCTAAACCCCCAGCTTTTAACAAGCATACTTGATTCTTCTAGTCATCATTCCTAAATTCAAGATAATTAATTTTGTTGTGTCTAGAATAAAAGAGAAGACAAGACTTCCTTTATACCATTTGATCACTTACAGTTATCCATTTTGTCCTTTTCTTCAAGTTTGCTGATCTTGTCAGGAGTTCATGATGAGCTTTTAGGGGAGGCTATTTGTCCATTTTCATGTATTCTGTATGGCTCTGAAAATGTGAGTCTGTATGAAAAGCATGTAGTGTTTGCCTTGTTCTTACATCAGAAGAATTTTTTCTTTTGTCCATTTTATGCTTGTTTCCAAAGGCTTAAAATGCAAGCTTTGTTTCTGCAATAATGGCTTAGTGTGGGCTTACATTGTTGATCCCCTCAGTAGATGCAATGTAATCCACTTTGGTAATGTGAATTTTTAAACAATCATCAGCCTTTGCTATTAACCCTTCTATACTAATGGTAATACCCTAGAAGAACTACAAAGGAATTTGGTGCTCAAGCTTAACATAAGACTTGAAGGACACTTAATGGCATTTACATTCCTTAATCTAGTCACAGTGAATTGCAGAGCTGATGTTGAACTTGATTGGTACTGTATTCAATATAAAATAGTTGATTGTGAAGTTGATGCTGAAATACAACTTTGCAAAGGATTTCTTTGGGAAAATATAAAAAAGTCCTTGAAATGTCCTTTGCAATTAAATGCTATTTGAGGATTCTTCTGTCCCTTGCTTTTGTCTGCTGTTTAACTAGGTCAGTAGTATACTTTTCTCAAAATGCTTGGGGTTTTTTTCTTAAAACTGGATAACATTACCTGCTGAAAAAAGATACGTTAGAATAATGCAGTCATGTTTTTATTCATTAAGCTGTTTGACAATTTTTTTTGTCTAAAATAGTTCAAGTATTTGTGGCATTCTTCTTCCTTTTAATTATTCCCATTACATCTTACTAGCAGATCAAAAATCTGCGCTTTCTTTGCGCCTTATGCGGTTTTTTTAAGATGTTATTTTGCTCCAATTTCTATTCTTACCTATTGGCTGTTCTGCTTATCTACCTCAGTTCTTTTCTGAGAAAACTGATAAGCCAAATAAAAATTGACTTGATTGCAGTGTGTATGACCTTTATTACGAAAAGAACATGGATGATTGAATTTTGTGTCTTAACAATTGGAAGTGCTGCACTGTGTATCAGTTGTCCCAGTGCAGAGATCTATCAAAGTTAGTCTGTGTTTACTGTCTCCCCTTGGAGCATTTTGGACATCCCTTGTGTGGCAGTAAGATGAAGAGCTCTCTTCTGTTTCAATCCACTGTGTGGAAACTGCTCCATGTTTAATGAGACCAAGGTTTTATGAGGAATCACTGAAGGATTATTAACAATGTCAGTAACTTAGCCAACTCTCTGCAAAATTAGTAACTCAAGTTTTGTGAGTTGATATCACAATCAAAAAAAACCCTCCTGGCTTTGTTGAACATTACAGTTTAGTATGTTTTTTGTGCTTTCAAAGGCAAAGGGAAGAGATTAGGACCAGTGCAAGAGGGAGACTAATCAAGAAACATAAACTTATATAGTGCAGGTTTCTACTGTGATTTTACAGTGTGGAGAGCAGCTCAAAGCAACACACACCTTCAAAAAATTTTAAGAAAAAGCATTATTGTAGTGTTTTTAGAAATGAGTATAAAACTTTACAAGGATAACGCCAGCCTGAGCAGCTCTGGTGTTACAGTACCTGAAACCAGATGGATAATTGAGAAGACACGTAAGATATGCTAGGAATAAGGCTTCTCCTCCCACTAGACTGCTCCAAAAAGGACAGTCATAAAATAAACAATCAAAGAACCTGCAATAGAGTTAACTAATAGGTTTTATTTTACAGTGGATGGAAATGGAACAGCTGAAGGCAGAAAAAGGGAGGTTTGTAAAACTTTTTTCCGTAATACAGGAGTATTCACCAGTTGGAGATTACTGCCTGGGTGAGCAACAAATTTTTGTCCTTCCATAACTATGTCTACATGAAGTGACTTGACTATTTGATACTTGCAGCCATAGAAAACTCAAGTTCCTTTACAGAGCTGGGTAGGATTAGTTGTTTGGAAGTTCTAGTGTTGTTAGTTGCTTTACAGATATTTTTGAGAACCAGTGTAAAATGTTTCTTTTCAAAGGACGTATTTTCTACCTAAGCATACTGAATAGTTTTTGGGCAGGTTTTTTTGAGCCTTGCTTGAATGTTTTGAAATGTTTGTTTCATAGTGATAAATTAAACATTACAGATGCATTTTGTCTCCTAAATCCAAAGGATTGTTTAGGTTTTAGATCCTGTGAAAATGTTTATATAATGTTTAATAATTTTCTGTCACTCATTTTCAGGAAATAATAAAATATGGAACTGAGAAGCTGTCAAAACAAAAAACCAAAATAAAGTGTGGGTCCCAAAGCATAGGTACTTTGAAAATGTTTTCCTTAATTTTCCATTATTGAATAATGAGTAATACTTACAATTTTGTCTAAACTTTAGAACAAAAAATACTTTTTTAAAAGGCATGAATCAGAATACAAGAAATTAAATTTAGAGATTATGAAGTTTTTTACAATAAGATGAGGGGAATAAGCACTGGAACAGGTCACCCCGTGGAGACACTAGGGTCTCCATCCTTGGGGACAGTCGATGCCTGACTGGACCCAGTCATAAGCAATATGCTCTAGTTAACTCGGTTTTGAGGTGGGTTGACTAGATGATCTCTAGAGGTCCCTTCTAACTTCGGCTCCAATGCTGTGATCATAAACACAAGTGCTTAACTCTGTAATGAACCAAAGCAAGGGGAGTTTATTTCAGCTCTAAGAAAAGTGATTTCATGTGCTGATTGCAGGCTCTTACGTGTGGATTGGTTTGAAGCAATCATTGAACTGTGGAATAAACAGTATTACACTGTCTTTTTCTGAAATGTGTTAATTTTGTCTGTTATAGTAGAAACCAATCAGTTTTTTTATTAATATAATCAAATTAAAAATAACTTTTACAAAAAACATTTTAGATTAAGGTACTAAAAGATCTGGATTTACTAAGACTGCAGAAGATTAATGTAGCCGAGGGATCTTAGAGGAAATCAGCCAAGAACACAATTAGCAATAATTCTATGCTAACACATAATTTTTGGCTTCTGACTGCAATGAATAGGTATTTGAAGAAGAGAGAATTATTTTTCAAAAAGAAGCAACAGAAAGAAGCAACAGTGGCCCATCACTTTGAAGGGGCATTTTCAGAATCCAAGTTGGAAAGCAAACACTGTCTGATAGATATATGCTTTACATTTAAACAGCTTTTAAAACTAGTTCCAAAATATACTAAAAACATGTCAAGATAGAACTCATTTCTCAGATACCTGGGCAGGATAATTTTGCAGCTACTGTCTTACATTGGAGAAGTTGAAAAGTTACTTTAAAAGCTTCTATGTCTGTTTAATGAAGTTCTGCTGCATTAGTCGTGTCAGGTGGCTATGCCCATGGCAAGTGAATTTTCAAAAATTAAATGTAATGGAAACCAATTAGGAATTAATGAAAGATTCCACATCACGCTCCCCCCACAGTCAGTTCTGTTTAGGACCATGTATGCTTTCACACTTCGGTGAAACTTTACCATTCTAATGGTTATGGGAAAGAAAGAATCCTTACAGTGTAAATATCAGTAAATAATTTTGTTTCTATTTTTTCTTTAAATAATAGTCCCAAGAAGACAAATAAAACCATCCCAATAAACATCTGTGCATTAATTGTATACATTTTATTCTGTTAGCCAAGAAGGGTTATTAATGTCAGGCAATTTTGAGTTATTTGAATCTCATGCTGTAACTTCAGAAAACAAGAGAATAGTTCAAGGATTTTTCTAGTGTACATTCTTTTTGCTTTTATTTCTGAAAGCATGTGTAATTTGAATGCTAGATGCCATGCCTGTTTTGCAATGCAACCTGAAAGAACATAGATTATGGAAACATTGACAGTAGTTGGAAATACTAAGGAACTTCAGGTCTGGGTGGCACTGGTCCAAAACAAATATGAGAAAGATTTGACCTTGGAATTTTTGATCTGCATGAATACGTGTAATAGTATTTCTGATTTTAAAGTTCCTGCAAACATGGGTATTGTGCATGTTTTATCTCTTGATGCTCCATCCGGTGTCTGAAGTCTGTATATTCTGAGTAAAGATTTACATAGTGCCACTCAAAATGGATTTCAGTTCCTTAAAGTCGTACAAGATGCTACAGCCTTTGATGAAGAATGGAGAAGATAGGGATGTTTCTGAAAATTATAGCCAAGTGTGATGAGTAGTGAATTGTTTCTGATTTTTTATGTATGTTCATTAGAAACTTTGTGTGTAAGGGAGACTACAAATAAATATGGTACTTTTCTGCTTTTTTTGAATGTCCACTCTATATTGTAATTACTAAGACCAATTAACCAAAGCTAATAATAGAAACTCTTAAAGGGTGATGAGCTTAATTATGTGTGTTCAGCCTTGTATGGTTTGCTAGTTACTGCCTAGACAGATAACTCTGCTTAGTTGTTATCCCACACAAACTAAGGATTACTCATGGAGGAAATCTGGTTACCCGAAAGTGATGATCTGGGGCTGCATAATATCAAAAATTACTGGAGGCTTTGAAAGAGATGGCTGATCTCTGGCTGGTTTAAGAGGCCAGAGAGGGAATGTAGGTGCAGGAGATGCTACGTTTAGAGTTGAATCCAAGTATAAGGATCATATATAATAAGAATCATGTATAAATAAGAATCAGACTTCTGGACTTTTGGAAATTTGTCTCAAAACATTGAGTGATATTTGATAGAAGTCAGAGAATCACAAAATCGTTATGCTTCTTGATAAATACCTCTGTTGCTTCTTCTCCCTAAAATTTTTCAAGATATATTACTTACAGAAAAAAATACCTCATTAAACTGAAACTATCAGTAATGTTTACAAATAGAGAAAAATACTATTGAGAAATATATTTAATGAAAAATGCAATGTTTAAGGGGCAAATTTCAAATACACTTACAATAAGAAATACTAGTCTATGCAGCAACAGTTTCCAGGATATTTTCTCAGTATTCAGCCAGGATGTTATTCAGAAGTACAACGTATTTTCCTAAATTGCATTTTAAGTACAGTATATGCATTTCAGACATATAGCAGATGCAGTAGGCTGTTTATTCTAGGCAAGTTGATATTGGGTCAGTCAGAATGCTGTAGCTAGTTTCAGTAGACCCAAGCAGAAAGATATGGACAAATTAAAGGATGTGTTTGGTGGAGAACAAAATAAATTGGAGTTTTGGTAAAGGCAGTGAATGAGATTAATTTGAAAGAATTAGTTTTGTTTAGTTTAGAAAAGAGAAGATTCAATGATAATACAGCAGCTTTCAACATGAATGTCTGAGGGAAGACTCATACTTTGAATCAGGAGTGGAAGCTCAGCTAAGCTGCTCGTGAGGAGTGCCTACTCAAGACTACTGAAGTTGGACTCTTCTCAGTAGAGGAGAGCTTAGGAGAAAAGTTAGGAGAACTCAAGGTCTGCAGAATGGGTAAGATATACTGGGATGCTCTTGAGTTCCTCCCAAATCCTTTATTTGCATATTGTATGTATTGTATTATAACTTAGGAGTCATACAGTAGGATGCTATTGCCGTAAGGATTTCATATCAGTAATTTTAATTATATGACTATTTATTATGTGCCAGTGCAGGAAAGAATGAATTTTAAAGATATTACACAGGAAGAATATGAAAAGTTTTAAAGAAAATTGGAAAGAGGCCTTCTTAGCTACCACTGAAGAAGAATTATGGTATTAGAAACATTTGGAAAGCTTTCTGTTACAGAACATATGGATTCAACATGCCTGGTGTTTTTCCAGCTGGGAGCTTGGCATACTTATTGTGAACTGCTCCTAGCTGCATGATCTAGAGGTCCACAGAGTGGTTGAAGGTGACTGCTGATCCATAGTGCCCTTCCGTTTTTTCCAAATGAAGCACTAGGGGAAAAGCAGCAGAGGAACAGAATCAGAGAATCATTTGGGTTGGAAAAGGCCTTTTAGATCACGGAGTCTGTTTACCTAGTACACATGCTAAGAAGGCATTAAGTACCTCAGCCTTTTCCTCATCCTTTGTCACTATGTTTCCCCCCACGTGTAATAAAGGATGAAATTTTGCTTATCCCTCCTGTTGTTGTTGATGTATTAATAGAAGGAGTTTTTATTGTCTTTTGCAACAGTAGCCAGATTAAGTTTTGGTTGTGCTTTGGCCCTTGTAATTTTCTCCCTGCACAGCCTCACAAGATCCTTGTGGCCTGCCCCTTCTTCTAAAGGTCATAAATTTTCCTTTTTTCTTTAAGTTTCTGCCAGACCATTCTTTCCCACTAGCTTTTCTTTCAGAACGTGAGTGCAGCCTGGTCCTGTGCCTTTAAGATTTCCTTCTTGAAGAATAAGGATATTGTCACCTTAAAGAATAGATGTAGTTTCAAAGTTTATGTGTATACCCATGTGATGATGTTGAACCTATCTGAGGGAATAGGAATCATCAGAACAAATAATGGGCTGGATGTTTCATCCTTAGATTTTATAACAACTTCTTTCTTTTTCCTCTTAAATTACATTTTAAAAAATTTTTCTTCTCTTCCTGTTGTTGCTTCAGTCGGTTTGGCTACCATGAGATCCTATCTGCTATTACTCTCCTTTTTCACAAGTTTTCTTTGGAGTACAGATGCTGGACAATTTATAAAAATCCTGTGTATTCTGTGGCACTACTCTGTTCATTAACTGCATATAGATTTTTTCTTCACATGCTGTAGAGATCAGTATTCCAGTAGAAAGGATAGAGAATTTTAGCTGTTCAAAATAGGTGCCCATCCATAGTATGCCATTGATAGAAGCTTGGTTGGAAGTATTGATGTGCCATTGGTATAGCATAGTGTATCCAACATCATCATACAAAGTTCAATAACAAATGGACCAGATAAAACTGTGTTATTTAAATACAGATGTATAGATATATATATAAAAATAAACAGCCTGCATAGCTTCTTCAGTACTATGCGTTCTGTGTCAGAAGCTGGCAAGTTGCTGGTTGGTTTCACTTGCCATTGTTTATCTTGGGATGGGCATGAGTGGCATGGAATGGATCTGCGGGAGGCCGTTGATTTTGGTAAGGCATTATAGTGAGAACTCTTCTTTATGGTTGTCCTTAGCTCAGATTGGAGAAAGTGTTAATACATTGAAATGCCTTGTCTCTTTTTTTGCGCTTGTTTTTATTATACATCATACAGATTTTCAAAGCTAAAAAAAACAAAAACAAAAGAAAACAAAACCCCCACCTTTTCTGTATATTTCTGTGCTGAGCTATTGTGCAGTAGCAATATTAATGCATTGAAACATAATAAATGTAATTAAATTTATAAAATGGGCTTTCCATACCTGTCAACCAGAAGCCCATTTTATAAGAAGTCTGATCATCATTTCAATTCATAGTTTCTGAATGAAAAGTAGTCCAGCAAACTTCTACTAAAGTTGGAAAGTCTACTCAACCCTTCTTGTTTATTAGAAATTGAACAATTTTGGACAATTCCCAAATCATTCCATCTTCATATTTCATCCAACAGGAACAGTTCTTGATCACTTCTCTAATCTCTGTCCAAACCAAACCAGCTAATTTTAGACAAAGCATCAGTGCAGCTGATGAAGCAGTAACAATTCAGCAAAAATAGTGTGAGGAATGACCATATGAACACATAGAAGAGAGTTAAGTCTTCACTAAGAAATACATACTAAGATAAATTCACAGTCAGATGATGTATGCTATGATTTTTCTTAAAGAAGAAGTAAATACTAGTAAACTAGAAAATGGCAATGTTTATACAGTTTCTCCTAGCATTCCCTATTAATTAATCATTTTCCTGAGAAAATAAGAAGTGTCAAGCAGATTTTCTGGGCACACAAATAGGGAAAAGCCTTATCAGATGGATGGCATATGTACCTGATGTTTCAGAAAAATAGAAGAGAGAATTAAGCTCTTAAATGTGCGTGAGTTCTTGTATCTGCCAGGGATGAGAATTCGTTTATGGGGTAATTGTATATGGGGGCTTGACAAAGAACAATTAATTATTTAGGGCATTTTGCTCATTTATAAATCTGAAAACCCACTTGACCCTTGCTACATTGTGACTGTTTATTAGAAAGCATAGACCTATAAGACAATAACCTATTTGGTGTGCCTTACTCCTCCGATCCCCTTGTCTAGTCTACATTTATCAGTTAACATGAATCTGAGGTGAAAAAATTACTAAATACAAAATTATCATGCATTTTCAAAACAGCGTTGTGATGTTCTTTTGATAATATAAGTTTTCTAGGAGGTTATTTCATGTTAATAAGAGGTGCAGAAGAGTTTCAGCAGTGAATTGCTAGACAGTGTGTATAATCTTCATCTTTACTGTCTCAAAAAGTAGGGGTGAAACTGTAGAGCTGGTGACTTCTCGCCCTAGCCAGTAGACCTTCCAGAGAAAGTCTCTGACACCCCCACAGCTTTAATAGCTGCATGATTTGGACATGATCCAAAAATTTTTCTGTGTTAGTAGCATACCAGAAGAGACTATGTGTTGGTGACTTGTATTTGCATGAGTGCTGCTTTGTCAGATGCAATTTATCTGGAGCTACTGGGAATAAATCTCCTCTTGCATTGCAAGAATGCAACCCAGTTTTTTCCCCTCTTTTAAGCACAAGTCATTGCTATATTATTTGTATTCTGCTTTAGACGCCAATGGGGTTTTAGAGAAATCCACTTTTCTGAGCACTTGGCAGCCATACAGTGAGACAGTCCGTGGTCTCAAGAGCATGCATAGATAATATGGGAAGTAGAGCACAGGGAAACATGTTGATTTGTTCAGTGTCACGCTGCTCATTCATGCTGGTCTGAAGGTCTCATGTTCTTCACAGTTTGCTACCCTCACAGTCTACTGTGGAGTCAGATTTTCAGGCTGAAAACAATTTATTTGAACTTAAATAATGCAGTTCTTCTGACATGATGAAATTTCAGTGCCTGAAAAAGAAAAAAAAGGTAAAGCTACATAGTTTAAATGTGCACATTTTTAAAAGTTGAGGAACTATATTGCCTTCAAGGAGAAGGGGATTTGGGGGTGGGAATTCATAGTTTTTCAAGACACCTGGATGGTAGTGGTCTACTAGTTGAAAAGTTACTTCTTCTCAGTCCTCGTTTCTTAGTCTCCATAGAAACGGAAATACTTCGATTTTGTCAGAGTAATAATTTCAGTCTTTCTTTTGAAATGCAGCTTAGGATATGGCTGTGTCCTGAGATTTTAATCTCTGTCTTTTTGCATGCTTCTTGTTTTGACGTTTTGTAAACCAGTAGTGACAGCAACATTAGTTGGAAGTGGTCTCTTTTGCATTTTGGAGAAAAGTCATTGACTTGAAGCAGATTGGTCAAGTTGGCCTGACATTTGTCAAAAATATATTTAGGCCCGTGTCTTGAGTGAAAATGATAAAATTCCGGATGTAGCAAGTACGTAGGTTAAGTAAAAAAAAAATAAAGCCAAGCAAACCAAACTACCCAGCCTGGAGGGATTTCCTAGGTGTTTGGCCTGCTTGAAATATTGTGTGCTAATCACATAATTTTACAGGGGCCTGACTTAAGTCTCCCACAAATGATAAAATCTCAGTGACAGAGTTTGTGGAATGTGGATATTGTTAACAGTAAATACCCCTAATGAGTTTATTTTTCTTCCCTTTTCTTTATGAGTACAATTTCTGTTGTTTTGTTGTTTGTTTTTTTTTTTTATACCAACTGTACATGTTAGGGACATGGGTCTGAATCCTTAACTTGATTATTATTTTTTTATTCTGATTCACTGATCTCTTTTTTTCATCATTTTTTCTTTATGATACATGTTGGCCATCTCCTTTTATTTTCTCTCTTTCTTACTATGTCTTTTCTTGTATGAAGGAAGGATGCTCCATTTTTTTCCTGATTATCATCTTGGATCTAGCTTTTAGCAAATTATTCAGGAAATAAGTTAACCTAATCTCCCACTCTGCTTATACTCGAGACAAAAAAAAATTGAAGGCACCTAGTGCTCTCATCAATACAAGACAGGAAAAAAGCTAGTATCAAACATTACTGATTATAAGAATTACTGTAATTTAAAGAGTCATTGAAATAGTCATATTTTCTTGTCTGTCACTTAATCATGTTAGTCTTTAATAACCAATTAAGGCTGATGTTCATGTTGGCTATTACAGCAATCTGAGGAACTTTGGATTTGCTTAGGTGAAATACGCTTTCAGTGCTACGGGTGGACTATAGTATTGCCTTAGATTTGTTTTTATAGGTATTGGTTGTGACAGGTGTGTCAAAATTCCCTCAATTTAAAATCAGTGAAGCAAGCAGGGCACGAAAAAACCTGGCCTCTGTAAAACGATGTTTTGGTTCTTAGAGCAGGAAGCTTTTCATCTGGTATAAACAAGAATAGTTTTCTGTAATATTCAGTAGCCCAGTAATTCTGAAAGTGAAGACATTTCTCGAGTATCCTTTTGTTTTGAAAGACAATTCATGAAATGTTCCATACAGTAAATAAAAAAAGCCTGACAGTTAAAACTGAGGTATGGTATCTAATTTTGAAATTTTAACTAAAGCATTTGTGTATTTGGCTAAAATTTTTATAGCATATCCTTCTTTATGACAAATTATACTTGATCACTGTTTTCAATAAGGGCTTCATGTTTGATTTGTTTGCTGTAAAGTTTCAGGAAAATATGTCTTTATTACAAGAAGAAAATAAATACTGGAATTTTTTTTTTTCATCTTTTTTTTCTTCAGTAAAGGAGTCCTAAAGAAGCAGGCCTCGATTGAAGGGCACTATGTGGAATAATTTACCCTCTTTTAAATGATCATAATAAAGAAAATTTGTAATTGCCTTTTGAGTTTATATTCATCTCTGCAATTAGCAGTGCTGTTCTTAACAGATAAGTTTGCCATTCTTAATGGATCTAAACGCCTGCATTTTTTGAAGGATGAACAATGGATAGGAGGTTGAAGTAACAGTCTGCCTCAGGATCTGTGCTATATTTTTAAGGTAGCCTTTTGAAGTTGATGTCTGGAGACAGACAAAGATCTTACTACTGCTGTTTAAATCAACTAAGTGGTAGTAGTGGCATTTCTGCTTCCTGATTGCATTTATTTGGAGGTTGCTAGTAGCAGGTGCTAAGTTTATAATTTTCCCTATGGTCTTCTTAGTCCTAGACAAACTATGTCAATCTTGTACCCAGCTGTTTTTACATGTTTTCTTTTAAGAGCCTTCATTTGCACTCTTACTTTATAAAATCACCTAACTTGAAAGGAAGGTAAGGTTCTCCCACTGAGGCTGGTATTTCCCTTGATTTGGTTGGAACTACATTAGTTTTGTCCTCTTTGATCAAGTGTTTGTTATTGATTCATAGGATAGATCATCTGACAACAAAACATTCAAGCCTAGCGTTTTCAATAAATCAGGGGTTTTGCTTTTTTTAGCAAAATAAGTGTGTTCTGGAAATTGGCTTAGAGCATTATATGACGGATCACAGAGGTGGTTCAAAAGTATCCATGGTGTTGGCTGTGGGGCAAGGAATTAAAAGGAGCTTTCGATCTGTCAGTGCTGGTGGTTATCCTCACGTTCCCCATCATCATAGCCTATTGCTTGGAAAAGATGGAATTGAAAATGGGAAAAATTCTTAGCTGAGCCAACAGTCTCTTTTTAGGTATTGATAACGCACTTATGGTTTCAAACATTTATCAGCTTGCAGCATGGCTGCCTAGTAACACAATTTAGAGCGGAGCAGAGCTATTTCTACAGGATGAGCTTTTTGGGAATTGCATGGGGGAATTCACCATGTAAAGCAGATCAGTGCCTTCAAAACACAATTAAAGCTGTAATAAATAAACGGGATAAATAAATCTTATACAATTGCATGTCGTGATTTGGCAGTGTACCTGAGATAAAAATGGCTCCTTTTAGCATCTATTTGTATCCCACGTATTCTGAAAGTTTGTGATTGATTGCTTTCAAAAGTTTCTTTTCCCCAAACAGTGGTTTAAACAACTTATGGATACCTTCTGAAAGGGTTCTGTTCAACTTATTCTCTTTACTTCCCATGGAAACTCTTGACTTTGATAACTTAATACTGCTGTATTTTGGTTTTTTTCATGTAGACGAAGTTCAGTGATCTATCTCACAGAATATATGAAAGACTGCTTTCAGTGAAGGTGTTCACTGTCAGACATTTGTACTCGAATAGATTCTAAGATTACTGTTCTCAGAATTGTTTTACTTTCATAGTAATTACTATAGAGAAGTAGATACATATGATCAGTTTAGAGTACCAGGTATAAATATTTTAATATTATAAATATATATTTATATAGATACATACAAAGAGTAAGGACATATCCAACCCTTCTTACCATCTGCCTTCAAATAACATTTTATTGAAATTAATTTTAATACCATATTTCTAGCTTATACTCCTAAAGCAACACATTCAAAATCTGATTATTAAATCATAGAGTGGCTTGCTATGGAAGTGAATGATGATCTAGGTTTATCCCTCCTGCTAAAGGAAGGGATGTCTTTCATTAGATCAGGTTGTTCAAAGCCCAGTCCAACCAGGCCTTGAACACTGCCAGGGACAGGGTGTACACAGCTTCTCTGAGCACCCTGTTGCAGTGCCTCACCACTCTCACAGTAAAGTATTTCTTCCTATTATCTAATCCAGATCTCTTCTCTCCTCCTTTTCCTAACACTATGTTCCCATGTAATATGTCAGTCTCCCTCTTTTCTATAAGCTGTCTTCAAGTGCTGAAAAGGCTGCAATGAGGTCTTTATTCTCTTCTCCAGCCTGAAAAGCCCCAACTCTCTCAGCCTATCTCCAAAGGAGGGATGCTCCATCCCTCTTATTATCTTCATGCCCTCCTCTGGACTTGCTCCAATAGATCCATGTCATTTCTGTGCTGAGGACCCCAGAGCTGGGTGCAGTACTCCAGCTGGGGTCTCACCAGAGTGGAGAGTCCCCTCTCCTGACTTGCTGGCCACGCTGCTTTTGATGTAGCCCAAGATGCAGTTGGCCTTCTGGGCTGCAAGCACGCACAGAGGCTGGTCCATGTCCAGTTTTTCATCTACCAGAACCCCCAAGCCCATCTCCTCAGGGCTGCTGCCAATGACTTTTTCTCTTATATTATATGCATATCTGGGAGTGCCCTGACCCAGGTGCAGCACATTGCAGTTGGACTTGTTGAACTTGATGAGATTCTTATAGACCCATTTCTCAAGTTTTCCAAGGTCCCTCTGGGTGGCATTCTGTCCTTCAGTTTTATCAACTGCCCTGCTCAGCTCCAGGTCATCTGCAAACCTTCTGAGGGTGCTGCTTCCAAGAGAGAATGCTGAGAGATGCCACTCATTGCTGGTCTTTTTATCTATCTTGCATCTTTTTTCCTACTTTCAAATCTTTAACTTACCCCCAGCGCTATATTACCAATTATAATTTATTACCTTCAGATTTATCATTGTGAACTTTTCTCCAATTAATTAGTACCTCCCTTGTTCAAATTTCTTTGTCTTTTAATATAATTCTTTGCACGAATTTGGAAAATAAGAAGTGGTCTCAGTATTTGTCATTCTTTATTTATACAGGAATTAACTTCAGTAGAATAGCAAGTGGATAGAATGAGCTGTTTTCATCCAGCTGAAAGTTTAATCTAGCGGAACACTACTGATTGTATTAACTTGACAAGGTTAGTAATTATATTTAGAGAAGGCATATTGTTTCTTTCTGCCATGCTGCCATAATATAAAGCTTTGCTGATTGTTGTTGCAAAAATTGGGCCCTCTTTGTATTGTAATAGGCTAAAAATAAAAATGAAGTTCCTAGTGGAATCTGATACTCTCCGGGCAACCATTATGGTTTATAGCAACTGATGTCACATAGATTTCTGAAATTATGCCCGTGTGTTGAACACCCAGAGTTTTCAGGCTTTTTTCCATTTTAATCAAAACCAACTGTGTCACTATTCTGTTCCTTCTCCCTTTTCCAACCAATATTTGGTTTCTGTTGCATGATTTATGAGTACCTGTTGTGGTCTTTTGTGTTGATAGTGTTTACCCATCTGGACTGTCTTAATTTTAGTCCAGCATAATGTGTCTTTTGGCTGGTTTGCTCTGTGCTGTTGGTCTCTCTTTCCTGAAATCAAAATGTGCAAGGAATTTAACACCTGTGAAATGATTCCAGAAGGAGGTAACATCAGTGAATCCATTACTTGCTCTTGTTGTTGCAATAAAGTAATGGTTAAGATCAAGAGAAAGCCCCAACACAATGACTTAACAGTCAGTAGAAGTAATTTAAAGCAATCAGAATTCACTTCTTGTTTAACATAACTAAAAAAACAAAGCTCCTTTCTTTTCATGAAGCTAAGCCCATTTTCTCTGTACATTTTTGTATTTTACTTTTGAAGGATGCCTTTCAATTCTGTGAAAGTTCTATTTTGATAGAAAATAGATGAAATTTTATATAAAGATGGAATGCACGCTACATTACAAAAGAAGCTTTTCACAGAGATGTGAATTCATTCTGAAGCAAAGACCTTTAAACATATATGTATATATCTGTATATCACTTAATTCACAAACTTACCACAAGCTCAAAAATGGTAAGATAAATCACCCCTTCTTCTGTTTGTGTCGCATTGCACTTCAGAAGTAATTCCTGATGATCTGGTGATGGATAGATATCATTTGGAATTGTTGGATGGCAGCTTTGTCTGTATGGGGTTTGTGTGGCCAGGTTTTGGTAGCAAGCGTTATCGCAGGGCTGCAGGGGTGGCTTCTGCTGGAAGCTGCCAGAAGCTTCTGCCATGTCTGATAGAGCCAGTGCCACACTGCCCCAAGGTGGACCTGCTGCTGACCAGGGCCAAGCCCATCAATAACCTGGGACAAGCCTGTGCTGGAGCAGGCTCCTGGCAGGACCTGTGGAGAGAGAAACCCACTCTGGAGCAGGTTTGGTGGCGGAACTTGAGACACCCACGGGGGACCCACGCTGTTCCTGAAGGACTGCATCCAGTGGAAAGGAACTCCACTGGAGCAGTTCATGGGGAATTGCAGCCCATGCGAAGGACTATGCTGGAGAAGTTAAAGAAGGACTGTTTCCATGAGAGGGACCCCATGCTGGAGCAGGGGAAGGAGTCCTCTGAATGAGGAGAAAAGAAACAGCAGAGACAACATATGATGAACTGACCACAGCCCCCATGCCCTGTCTCTGTGTGCTGTTGAGGGAGAGGAGGAACTAGAATTTCAGAGTGAAATTCAGCCTGTGAAGAGTGGAAGGATGGGAGGAAAGTGTTTTGATTTGATTTGTCATTATCTTCCTCTGATTCGATTGGTAATAAATTAAATTAATTTCCCCAAGTTGAGTCTGTTTTGCCCATGACAGTAATTGGTGATTGATCTCCCCCTACCCTTACCCTGACCCGTGAACCTGTTGTATTTTCTCTCCCCTGTCCAGTTGAGGAGGGGAGTGATGAAGTGGCGTTGGTGAGCACCTGGTATCCAGCCAGGGTCAAACCACCACATGGTCTTACCTAGACCAAAAGGTTTTTCTTCCCCACATTTGAAATCTTTAATAAATGAAAACGTGCATGTAAGTAATATGAATTATCTTACACTAAAAAGTTGTAGGAATAAGGAAAACTTATATAAGCTCTTCCTTTATTCCTCAGCTGTCTTTCAGTTTAGATAGGTAGAGATGACTGACAGTGCAGGCTAACACTTTATCATGAGCAGACAACTCTTTCTAGGAGAAACTTAGCATGGAATGGTTTTTTTTCTCCAAAGTACCCCCAGGTGACGTCTCTCCAATGGCTGGACAAGGAGTCTTGAATCTGTTTGCTTGGTGGTTTTGGACTTTTTTTTTTTTTTTTTTTAGATAANTTTTTTTTTTTTTTTTTAGATAACCAAGCTCTTTTTGTAAGAATTTTAATCTTTCTTTAAAAAAAAATCCTGTAAAAGCTTTACACATTCTACACATTTATTTTACATATAAATGGGATGGAAATAGGAGATATCTATAGAACCTGTTGTGAGAGGACTCTCAGTATATTTTCATTTTGTCAGAGAAACAGTAAGTCTGTGCTAGTGACATCCTTTTTTTTCATTGTAGCTTGGAAAAGATATAAGAATTTTTGAATCCTAAATTGCTTTCTTTGAGCAGTTGATTATAGTAGATAGTACTTGGTGTGTTGGTATATTTGCTCACTATGTTTGTTTTATTTCTGCATTATATAGACCCATAAGTATGCTTATCTTTCTTTGCCTTAATTGTCTAATATTTTGCATCTTTGCTATCTCCTAATAGACGTGTGTAGAAATATCTTTCTGCTGATATATTGTTTGGGTTTTTTATTTAAAATGCCATCTTATTTATAGAAGGTTAGACATCTGGTGGGGAGAACTGCATATTATTGGGGCTAACATGATTAAAGGTTTTGTTGTACACCTGTAGAAGCAGCAAGGTTGTATGATGAATCTGGTGGCTAAACAGAGTTAAAAATATTCATGCTGTAGTGATCTGAATCTGATTGATGATGTGACCATGATTGTTGATCTGAGTCTTATCAAGAGGTTTATACAAATTTCTAATTATGCCATTCATATGAAAGTATTACCTTTAAAATGACTTAATTTGTATCAGATGTGCATTACCAAAAGATAAACATCTGGGATTATTTCTTCTTCAAAGTTAAGAGGATGCATTAGTAAAATGTCCCATCTCTGTTTTCAAAATTTTAAATTTGCTTTAAGGCAGAACACAATGTCATTTATCCTGTGAAAAATAACTGCAGTATTTGTTGTTTGTAGTTTTCTTTTTAGTGAGTGCAAACACAACCTTATCTTTCAACGTGACCCTTCTGCCAAGTGCCTAAGTTGGTATTGAAGCGTCAATATTTGGACATGATCTGGGATGGGATCATTGTTTTCTAATTGCCTGTGTGTGGGCTCAGTGCATAAATGAATCAGTGACTAGATGTCTCTGTGATGAGGCTTTGCTGTCACCTGAACCCTGTCACACAGAGGTAGCCCAAAGCCTTGCCTGGCTCTGGTAAAGCATCAGTGAAGCAGATACTGACTTTGCCCCGAGATCTCCGTAATCAATGTTTGTATTATATATGCAAAGTGCCCTACTACAAAATCACTTTTGGTGTAATTTCTGTCTATACTGTTTGGATTATAGCACATCTTAATGGTGACATTACACTCAGTAGACTTCGGAGAAAAGACGATTAACTTTCTATGTTGACATACCCAGTCAAGAAGTTTCTGAACCTTATTCATTCCAGAGAACATGTTACTTTGAGAACATGACAGTAATATCTGTCATTATGTTGTGCTATCACTTTTATATTGCTCGTATCTTTAATTTTTGTACAAAACCTAAAGGATATAACATCTGCTCATTTTTTCTGACTGGTCTCCCCATTGCTGCTGGCACGACATAGGTGTCTATGAATGATAACTGTGTGAGATTTTTATTTGCTTGTTGTCTATCAATTTCCTTCCAGCTTTTGGTGCTTGATTGAAGTAGTGTGTCATAGTGATTGGTACTTATTGTGAGTTCACAGATCTGAAAAATACACTACTGTAGATTGTTTTTTTCTTGCTCTGCTGAACCTGTCTGGTTCCTGCTCAGAATGGAGGAGAAAGATTTTATTTTTTCCCCACATTGCATTTACTTGCTCAGTGGATTAAGAATTATTTAATGCATATTTCTTCTCTGATGACATTTTTTACCATTCCTAGAGATAGTCACAACTGTACTAGGTAAAAGTTTAAAAGGGGTATGTGATTTTGGTAGTATGTAAAGTTGTAGCTATTGTGTCTAAAGGTTTTGTGCTATACAAATATGCAAAATTAGAAAAAGAGAATTTGCTGTTCTTTAAATAAATAGTTCCCACAAATTATAGGCTTAGACCATTTCTGTGTTTTAATGCTATTTAGAAGCTTGCTGATAACATCTAATATCTTTATTGGAATCTGAGAACTGTGTTATCTTTTCACAATAGTTACTCAAAATTAGAAAGTAAATTTGTTTGAGAGCAAAGTTAACACTCAGTTAGTTCTCATCATTTGACTCTGACTTTTGACTGGCTTTGAGTACCTTCTGTCAACCAATGACAATGTGGTGTCAGGTACAAGAAGCACAGCAGCAGGAAAAGAAAGCAGTTTTTCACAAGAAAAACTGTTTTCTCTTTTATAAACAGTTCAGAGAAAATGTATTTTATGCATCTGTAGAGCTTCAGATTTCTGAATTATTTTGATGACCTAGCACATCTTACTCCTTAGGTTGAGTTGGCTGCCTGATGTTTGGTAGGAGGATATAAGGAAGTGAAGACTGCAATTCTCTTCTGGGAAAAGAATAAGGAATATAAATAAAACTGATATTTGCAAGCTAGGATTTAAAACTCAAAGTAAACCTCTGCTCTATTTATTTTGAAGGATCTAAGGATAGAATTGTCGTCTTCCCATATTCAGTTCAAAGCAAAGCACTGAAGACATTAGGCTTGTTTTTCTTGTGTTTTGAATTCAGCTGACATTTTTCTGTTTCTTACAACAAAACATTTTTTGGCTTTAATGATTAATTCAAATACAGTGCTAAAGGTAGTACTTCCTTATGAGTAAATAAAGTAATAGACTATGGACAAAAATGAAAATGTCATGTTTTCTTTTATAATGAGAACTGAACATGTCATGAATCTGCAAGAAAAGGAATAGCACTTTCTGCCCTACACAGCACATAAGGACTGTTCATCATGAAGTATCAGAAATTAATTTCAAGTAGAGCCTACAGCTTGCAAAGCAAAAGCAGATTCAAAAGTGGTAAGACTTAGTTGGCAGTATTTCTGAAATAAGAGTGATTTTTCCTCCAGCTTTCACTGAGGTATTTATAAGCTTATGAATGCAAATACTGGACATCAAGGGTTCACTGAAGAGAATAAAACTGTAGGTGAGCGTATTGGAAGTAGGTATAAAGTTTGGCCGAAGTTTTGCCAAATAGATATCTTAATAGGCAACAAGGGCACTTCATTGCAATTACAATTTATGCAGTGGCACTTTGAGGAATCAACCCTAATATTTAGCTAGTCAGTTCTGGATATAAAACAATACCATGGCATCTAAATGATCAAACATGAAAGTGAGCAAACATGAAAGTGACCTTACAGAAAATCAGTGGTCAGAGATGCTGTTGATATACCCTGTGCAACCAGTAAAGCATTTACTTCTGATTTTTTTGTTTTTTAAAGTAACTTATTAGGCTGATCAGGCTAAATCTGGACAGTGCCGTGTTAACTGCAAAAAAGTTCTTTCTGTTTAGATGATGGCTATGGGAAGCTCCACACTTGTGTTATGTGTTTTCACATCCCCCCTTTACTTTTTAACTGTGGAATACAGAGAAGAAGCAGAAACGAAGGACAGCAATGCCATTTTGACAAGCATAGAAGATTTGGAGCTAAAGTACCTACAATACGTATTTCTTTTCTTGTTTTTCTTATTTTTTAAATGGAAAACTAACAGTAAACAAAGGTAAACTCTTCTAGGTAAGGTAAACTAACTATAGTGGCAAATGCAGATACTTAAAAAATGGGATGCAGCTGCCCTCCTAGTCTTGTCCCTGCTAGATTAGGAAGTGGCTTTCCTTGGAGAAGAGGATTAGGAATGTATCTTCTCAAAATGAAAACTAGACACAGACTTCTGTCTTACAAAAATCAAACGCTGAATTGGGTGTAAACCTCCTCCTCATTGCTCTAAAGTAAAAGCTTTGAGCAAAGCTATAATACCGTATATTTTTATACCAGATTTCTAATAAAAACTGTGGTAAAGCTGCCATTATATTACTGTAATTTGATTAAGGCAATATGTTTTTCTCATTGTTTAACATGTATTTATGTACTTTTAAGTTTGTCACAGGGATTTTATGAGTATCTCTGAGTTACAAAGAAATTAAAAATCTGGAGTAAAGAATCTAATTTTTTTCAAATCTGGAATGTAACTAGTGTGTTTGACAAAAGATGTAATATAATGGAACTCTAGTCCAAACAAGATGTCTATGTATTGTAAAATTGATTACAAACTCGTAGGATAATTTCTCATTGACATATTCTCATTATGTTGTGTTACTTGCTCTTCTGGGCCTGTGAGTATAAAATGACCTTAGGCATCTAACAAGTTTTAGTAGTTAGAGTGAAGTTGTGAAGTTACTCCTGTTTTTGCTCATGATATCCAAAGTAGTTCTGCAGGTGTGTTTGACAGGGAGTAGAGAAAATACTTAGCATTTTGCTTTCTATTGTCTTTTTTGTCTCCTTACAAATAATTTGTAGTCAGTGGGACCCAGCAAGGAGTCGCCTTTTCGTCCAGATGGTTGTGACATTTGAGTAAACCTTGGAGGATTAAAGGCACTCTAGTGAGCACTCACTGTAAACTCCTGATGCAACATGACAGTCCTAATCTGGGTTCTGGGCTGATTAGATGGTCAGAACGCAAAGCAGGGGAAAAAATCCAACTGCGAAATAACCATTTACACTGATGAAAGACACTAAAAAAAGTCCCGTATCCTAAGTTTAGGCTAAAGATTCTGAACATGTACAAACTTATGCAAGTTAAGTTTTCAAGTATAATAACTTAATAACTGCCTGTAAAGTTACTTCAGTTGATGCAAGGCTTTTCTGTGTGTGACTGAATGAGCACAGCTTGATGCAAAAGTCTTTCCTGTATATTAAAAGGAGTTTGCAAACAATCCAAATGGGTAAACGATGGTAGAAAATACAGAAATTGATCTGAATGAGACTCTGAAATCTGATTATGCATCCTCACCATCTGCTGTAGTAGGATAATAGGAAGGTAGATAAAGATATATTCTACCTTTGTTTGGAAAAATGGAAAAACTTCACTATATCACATTTGTTATGCAAGGAGAACTTGTTTGCCTAATAGGAAACTTAATCAGAAATTATGATCTTTGTTAATATAATTCTAAAGATCTAAGACATATCTGATGTATTATCATTATTTTGATTTTATTAAAATAAGGAAACAGCTGCTAAAATTACTTGATTTTTTTCCCATACTGAATTTTTAAAAGCAGGATATTGAACTTTCAAAAACAGGTATGGCAACAGGTGTTGTATTCAGCATTACACGTTAGTTTATTTGTTTTGGCTGAATGAATGTTAAATTGTACTGCTCAACACCTCCTGGTACAAGAACAATGCTTTGAGGATGGCTTGTCAGTGTGCCTACTTACCTACAGATTATTTTTACTTCACGGCGGTGGAGTAGTTTGTTCCTTTTCGAGGTCCATCAGTCCAGTATTTTATTTTCAAAGGGGAATCTGTGATAGCTTTAGTTTTACAATCTCTATCTTCACAATGTTTTTTTCCCCCCAAGGTATTTTAGTGTTGTAGTTAGAGGTATCACAAAAATATTTGCTGAAAATAGGGCATGTATTTGATGAGTTATTCTTGGAAATGTAATTCTGCGGACATTGTAGGAAATACACTAGGGTGTTTAGTGCCAAATATGTAACTCATGTCAGTACCAAACATATTGTGAATTTTCAGGTATTTGTTTGGTATTACAACGTTTTTGCAAAGCTCAAAACCCCCTTAATTATGGTTGCTTATTTTCTGAAAAGAAAATCAGTTGCACAGAAGCTGTGAGAGTTCAAAGGAAGTCCAGTCAGATTAATTTATTTGATGAAATCTTCTAAATTATTTCTCTACATACTGAATTTCCTTTACAAACACTTTAATTAAAACATCAGGCTTCTTTTTAAACAGAAAGAGACAAGCTTTAAGGCTTATGCAAATGGATCATAAATGCTAATGGCAAAAAATGGTACAATTTTATTTCTGGTTGCCCTACATAACAAATCATTTCAATGCAGTGTTCAAAAGGAAATGCTTTTTTAGCAGTTTCATTAAAAACATGGGTGTAAGAAATAATAATAAAAAAATATTTCACCATAGTCTTATTTTTTCTACCTATCTTGCAATTTGAAGTCTAAAACCACTGAGTAGCTGTCTGGCATCCAAGTTGTGTCTCTTCAGAACCACCACCAATTCCATTAGATGTGTGGGCTTCAATTCTTAGATTTTGAGAAAATCCTCTGTAAGCATGAGATAAGAATGTGAAAAAGACCAAGCTTGACCTCCCTTAAACTATCCCAGCAAGGATCTAAATTATAGCTTCAAGGGGTTGAACTGATTACATGTTGTGATTGACTAGCAATCTCACAACACCTTGTTATCTTTGCTGTATGTCAGGACTGTGCCTAGACTAGAACGACAAATGTATTAGAAATATCACAGTACAAAGTTTAGAGCTTTAAGCAAAGGTTCTTAATCTTTTTCCTATATTCTGCAAAAATTGGAGCTAAAGTGATGCCAAAAATTAGTCAGTCTGCCCAGCCCCCTGCTCACCCCATTTCCAGGTTTGTTTTTATTTTATTTCTTATCCTATTTAATGTAGCCTGTGTTTATAGCCACTGGTGGTGGGAATACAATGGTGTTGCTGCAGGCTTCCCTTTAATGGATCCTTGCCAAAGATAGCCATTGTTCCCATTGCTTGAGGTTGCTCAACTGTGCAAGGTTGCTTGGAAACCCTCTACTGAGTAAAACCTTCCAATCATTTTCCTTTACCTCCCAAGTCATACCAGTTGAGTGCTTGGGGATTCAGAGGAGGATCACAGTCAATGTGGTTGCTTTTTTGTGACCTTTTTGATGCTAAACCAGTGACCTCTTAAATGCAGCATTGTAGCATGCACAGCTATCTGGCTAAAAAACAAACACCGCACCAGCCAAGAGGTAATGTCATCGGATGCCCACAAAAGCAATTACCTGATGATTTAAAAAATCCTGGACTAAGGAAAAGGCCTAACTAGTTGTTAGGTTCTGCTTTAGGTTAAACCATTGAGAAACACGTTACCATTAAATTATGCTGTGCTGGTTCATCTCACATGCCGTGTGATCAATCCTAAACAGACCTGATGCTCTATATGCCTAGGTTTTCCCTAACATGCACTTCCTTTTATCATGCTGTTTCCTTTTCTCACATTGCAGAAATCAGTTGTATTTGATAACAGCATTTCAGAGTGAATCAGTCATTATTAGCTTGAGCAGGCTGGTGAACAGGATAAATCAAATCCCATGCTTATTTATATCATTTAGTTTGATCCACAAATAAGTGACCTAAACAATCTTGCTTCTTTG
Source organism: Machaerirhynchus nigripectus (assembly GCA_013397975.1). Lineage (NCBI taxonomy): Eukaryota > Metazoa > Chordata > Aves > Passeriformes > Dicruridae > Machaerirhynchus > Machaerirhynchus nigripectus. The sequence continues at coordinate 1,974,857 of VZRQ01004000.1, read as the reverse complement.
TCTGTTGTGTTAAACCAATTACTCTTTTGAGCAGCTAGTATGCTAAATATTTTCAGTTGGTTTATAAACCATGTTATTTATGTATATGAGAAATGCTGAGGCATGGATGCCTTCTTGGTAATAGATATTTCCTTAATACAAAGAATACAAACAGTCTGCTGTAATATTATGTGAAATGTTGGCCGGTATTGTATTTTCTGGCTGCGGAATTGGATATTGCCATCACTGTTTCCAAGTAGCATGAGCTAAAGATCTGTAAGGGGAAACAAAGGTTGCTACATGATAATTCAATCTGCTTTCTATGCTGGTAGTTTTCAGTTCTCTCTCTGCCACTATTTTGAGATAATAGTTTAAGTATTACATTATACATTGTCCTGTGTATTGGGATGTCTCTGCTGCCTTGGCTCCATGAGGTTTCGTGAGTTATGTCACACTGGCACAGACCCCAGGATATGTGGTTTCTTTGGAATGTATTTGCCCTGTGCCTTTCTCTTTTTCTTGACACCCAGCCTTCTCCATTCCTCTTAAGGCTAAACTTTTACTGCTGTAACTGACAAACATGTATTTGTTATACATTCCTTAATACATTATAAACACTGCATGATGCTGTTCATTAAGTTCTGAAGTTATAAAAAATGAGTGAGTAATACTGGAAGGATTGGCACTAAAGGATAAATTACATGCCATGTCTCTTTTCATCTGCACCCAAATTTTGTAATTAGTTCACAGAACCAAAGGGATCGTGTCTTTTCCCAAAAGGTTTTAGGCCAGTTGAGATAGCAAGTTGGACTAAAATAATAAGAGTTCTCCAGAATATGAAGGTGAGCAGAGTGGCTCTGAGACTTCCTAGTCTGGTTATAAGTGCTGTGTGATGAGAGATAACTAGATTTAGGATGTGCTTGTTTCTTTCCATCTTCCTTGATAGAATAAGGGTTGTGTTTTCGGATTCTTAAACCCCAAGTTTACCTAGTCACATGGAAAACCTAATCATATTTAAGCCAATTACTATATAATAACAACCAAAATATTTTAAAAATGGTAGAATCATTTAAAAAAAGATATATCACAGCTACCTGTGCCTCTCTCAGCACGCTGGAAACTGTCTGGCAATTCCTCATTGATGCAGTTCGATAAGATATGTGGGGGTCATGAAGTAGAGCAGATTCAGTCTTGCTACAGAACGACATTCATGGCTGTTGTACCAAATACTTCTAAGTTCTCAAATCAAAAGCCTGTCTTATAACAATATTTTGTGTGTCAGTAAGAATCCTGAAGTGATTTTGTTATCTACTGCCTGCAATATTGCCCAGAGCATAGCTTCAGGTTACTGGAATAATCAGCAATCTCTGTGAATGTGTATGGATAAAATGCCATTCTCTGGTTTTTGGGGTCATCTTCTTTTTTTTTCCTAGCGTAGTTCTGCTAACTTTGATTGTAGATTTTAGTGTTTTCAGTCTAAAACTGTAGTAGCAGCATTGTATTTTGTTTTGCCAGAGATAAAACCACAGTTACAAAACTTTACTCAAGTCTTTGAACTGGTCTTTTAGGCACTGTAAAACTGATAACCTAATCAGTGCAGTATTGCAGACAGTTTGTCAGTATAGCAGGTTATGCTCAGCTGGAAAGAGTAACATTTTTAAAATTGAGACCTCTTTGTTCTTGAGTGGTGCCTTGAGGTGTTAGAATCTTAAGAATAAAAGAACTTAAAATCTAGAAAGATTTTCTCTCTGCTTGTTCTGTATATTTATAAGATGTAGCCATAATTACTTCTGTTTCTAAATTAACATCTTAAATTTTTTTTCCTGCTTTAGTTGGTCAAGAGTTTCAGTGTTGGACAACACAGTTTCAGTGTGAGCAAACTTGGAAGGATTCTATCATTACCACTGCAAGAACCCACAGGTGCTAAATGCAGTCTAATACAGAAAATATTCAACAGTGGTTCTAGCCAATGAACCATCAGGGAGCAGCTGAGCTAAATGGGTGGAAAGCCACTCCATACTGGGAATTAGGGACTTACTCTTGAGGGGAAAGAAGAAATCTACACATGAAATGGAGACCTGGCAGGGCTTTTTGGGAGTGGGAAGCAGAGCTACAGGCACTGCATGGAAGCTCCATTTACTGCTCCTATGGCTGCTTTGGAGGCTGTGCCGGAAGAACTGCCATGGCTGTAGTGAAGTGCAAAGACTGTAGTATAATCCTGTCAGTCCAATAGGTTAGTTGTTCAACAGAGGTACAGAGGTTGGACCTTAAAAATAGAAAATATAGTGGAGAATTGGCAAGAAATTTTGAAAGATAGTCAAGGAGCAGTGTACTGTTCATGCTAGTCAAGGGAGATAATGCTGTAATATAAAAATACACAGAAGAGGTGAAACTAGGAAAAATAACTGATGCAGAGGATTATGTGATTCAACAAGGAAACTATTGAATAATTCTTGATCTCAAAGCATAGTTAAAGATGCCTTTATATGTGAGGGAGTTCAGAGATATTTTTGGAAAATAAGAAATAGCAGACATCTCTAGCAGAAGATAAAAAAGGAGATAGAGATTATTGTTTTGAAAAACAGTTTAGTATTAGTTTTTTGGTGTTTTTTTTTAAGTATTCAGTAGATTTATCTTGTGTTAAAGCTACTTCTGTTAAAATGAAGGTTTTTTAATAACATTTGTTTTCTTAATACTATTTTGTTTAAGAGTCTTCGGGATGCTCAGTGTAGGAATACAGTTAATTTTTTTTTTCCATTAATTTTTTCTATTTTAATGTTTGTTTTGCTTTTTAGCTTTTCTTAGGGTTTGTTGAGGGCTTTTTTTCCCAAAAAGAATTTTGTGAGATGAGTTGAGCTATACACCTGATCCTTCACAAAACCACCTTACTTTAAATACAGTACAGGAAACTAATCATATTTGGACTTTTGTATAAACCCAGCTAAAGTGATATTCCATATCAAAATGGCATATTTCTCCTCCAGAGAAAGTATGACTCCATACACTGAAAGTATGTATGATAGACTATACATATAATATATAAGTAAGTATGATAGACTCTATATATATATATATACACATAAAGTATTTTTGCTTAGAAAAATTCACTCTTGCATGAGCAAGCAAGAACTCAAGGAGGAGGACAGGATACCAAAATCTTTAATCAATCTGACCCATTGTATAGTTCGTCATTCTTGAACTAATTGTCAGGATCCATTTTATTATTATTAATTACTAAAAGAATATCTGGGAGAACTTGATAGTATAAGTAGCTAAGACTAAGACCTTCAGTACTGAGGACTTCACCCCGGAGTTTAGTGATGCCCCAGGTGAGAAGAGGAGAACATTCCTTGTGTGTCTACGAGAGGGGTGAGATGGTGCACTGAGAATAAGGTACACCTGATAGGAATAATACAGGAGGAGAGGTGACAAGGGCATTTATGTATTAGAGTGTAGGAGAACAGTGAAAGAGTATGAGAGAGTATGAGAATGACATACTGTCATTCACAAAGAATGACAGTATGGATAAGAGAAAGGACATTAATGAACTAGGGATTAGAAAAAGGAGGTAATATAGCAAACCCCATGAGTGCTGGGAGAAGAAGAACCATTTTGTATTGGGAATTGAGTCACTTCCTGTGATTTCTCTAAATGAAACTGTAGTTTTGAGCGCCCACACACTTTGGACACTGAATGTTATTTCTGGTCATTGCTTTGTATGCATACATGTAAACACAGGAGAATAAAAGCAGCACACTGTGTAAAAATGCAGAAAAATCTCTTCTTGCACTGATTTGTGGCAAATCAAGTGCATTTGTGGCAATCAAGTCCTGTTTGTGAGATAAAACAGTATTTTAAGGTGCTGTTTTTTCAGTCACAACTTAGTCGTTACCCTAAAAATATCTTGGCGTTGGGTGATTGTTTTCAGCTATGATCTCATACACCTTAGGTCTTCTATTTTTAAAACTTCTAGAGTTCTCATGGTAATGTTCACTGTATTATATGGTTATATATATATGTTCCTGAGTTTCCTTAAGAATTTCCTGTCATAAAGGTTCTTTAGCTCTCTGGCATAAGGTCTTAAGTGACATACAGTCCCTAGATGAATTTAGTTTTATTGTCAAATACAACCTCTGAGTAGTACTATATATATTTATACAAGCCTACTTTGTTTCCGATCATCTGTCAAGGAAAGCTTTAACAATGTGCACAGAGGCTTCAATGCCACTTTATTAACACTTGTGAAATTCTCATGTGGCATGGGCTTCACGGCATCCATAGACAAGCTCAGAGTCCAGCAGGAGTACGTATGTAATGCTCTTAGGTTGGGGAAGTACAAGTAGATACGAGCAGTTTTAAGTCCTGAACTTCTGCAAGGATTGGAACAAGCATCAGGGTCAATAGGAGTCTATAATTTTATTAAATGTCCTGTTGCATTGATGCCTCACAAGGTCATATTCCATTTATTCAAGCAGGATTACCTAAGCACGCCAAAGTATCACACAGAACAACAACAACAAAAAAAGTAAAATTGGTCAAGAATAATTACAGCAATACTTTGAACAAAACATTTAATATTTTCTTATCTAGCAGAAAAAACCTTCTCAAAACAAAATCAGTATACTTTTGTAAATGAGTAATCAGTGATTTCACTTCCATTTACCAAAAAACCCCAAGTTAATTTTTTTGCCCATTGGAAAGGAAAACCTGCAATATTTTATTCACTGAAAATAGGGGATTGCAGTTACTCCTTTTTCTTCCCATACATACATATCCTTGAAAATACTTGATGTTGTCAAGGGAAGGACAATTTACCACTGCTGTTCTTTGCTACTGAATTTATTAGTGGACTTGACCTACACTACTGGTTTGAATTCTAAATAGATTCATCTCACATCCTTGCAAGATAGAATCGGATTAGTAGGAACACTGTGGGGGAAAAGATGACATATAAAAGTATCAAACTATCGCCAAAAAAAAGGAAAAACTATGGATTTCATTTCAGAAGTAAAATCTTGTAAATCATAGACTACTCATTATGACTTTGAAAGAAAAATGAGTCACTCTGTACCCAAAAGCATATAGATTCTGAATTGTTACGGGAGAAGAGGAGTTTAAAGGAAGGCAGTAATAACTCCATAGTTAGGAATGAAGTTACATTAATGCTCTGTTTTTAAAATACAACTGCAGTTAAAGATTCATTGTGTGCCAAATTAAAAGGTTCTTTTTTAACTGGTGTAATAGATGTTGAAGGCCAGATCAAAGAATTGTCATTAAGTATAACTGTATTCAGAGACCAGAATTTTATGAAGTGATTCCTGCGTTAAACTGTATTTTGTACTTAACTGAGATAAAGCAGTAGGAACGGGCCAAGATAAGAGTTTTCAATTAGCCTCCTTGTCTTTTTGTCCAAAAGAAGAGAAAAGCCAGTGTGTGCTTTTAGGGCTGAAAAGTGGTAGTTAAATGTGCACCACCCCTTGAAACTGTTTCTGCTCTCTAAGCCTCCATTGTCTGAAACAGTGGGAAGCAAAATTCTCAGTAATCAAAAGATGTAAAGAGGAAAAAATCTGCATTAATATAGATTCCAAATAGCAGTGAATAATAACTGAGACACAGATTTTACTCTTGGATTTGGCCTCCATTGGTTGGAGCCTATTGGAATTTTTTAATGTCATACTTCTGGTTTTATTGTAAGCTTTGGTACAGTGAGGAAGCTTTCTGACGGAGAGTATTGCATGTTTGTTTGAAAAAATGTGTGCATATGAATGTGAAATGCATATGAATGTAAAACAACTAGAAAAATGTTTATTATGAACAGTAAAATGAAGTGAAACTTTGTGGATAGCTCTTGCTCAGATGTCATATACAATTTTGAAATGTCCTGCTTAAAAATAAAAAGAAATCTTTGGGATTGAGTTTTTTATTAAGTGAGAGAGAATTATTAGAGAACTATTAGCTGTACAGACTAAACAATGAGGAGGCTATAAAACACAATCCAATATGTGTGGTAATTTTTTTATAATGTAAAACACTTGCATAATGTATAGCATACTCTGTAGGTTTAAAAATGGAAGAAATATTTAACCTACCAGTCTGTACACAGAAAATGCGGAAAGAATTGGGGTCATATATGTATCATCATTGCTTAAGATTTTACACCAGAAAAGAAAGTAAACTTGGAAGAATTTGTAGATGCTTTTCTTAATTTTGTGCTGTTTTTCTCTTGAGTTTTAGTTGTGTCCCGGAGTGATGAGTAAAATTGGGGCCACCTGTTTTCCACTGGGCCTTTTTGAGTTTCTGTAACTTAGTTATACAACATGCAAGTGTTCCTACCAGAGTTATTTAGGAAAGCTGTTGTGAGTTAATAAATATTCAATAAGTGAAATAAAAACCACTATTCTTTTAGGTGGAAAGGAAAGCCCTAAAAAAATGGCTGTTTTATGGTGGAAAACAGTGATATTTTGTGAAGAAACTTGTTCAGTGGCATATAAAAGATGCAGGGTGTTTTAAAAATTAGGTTAAACTATGTTGTTTTACTGACCTGATTCTTTTGCTTTTATGTTGCCAAGGCTGTAATGTGAAGCTTCGTAGCCTCCATAAATTACCAAAGGCATACTCCATTCCATAGAATGTCATGCCCAGAGTAAAAAGCGGGGGAGTTACCAGGAAGGGAGCCAGTCAGTGCTCGGAGACAGGCTGGGCATCACTCAGTGGGTGGGGAGCAATTGGAGTTTGCAGCAGTTATTTTGCTTCAGTTTTATACCTCCCTCTCTCAACTTTCCATTACATTTATTATTATTGCTATTATTATCATTAGTATAGTTTACTTCGTTTCAATTATTAAGCTGAATTGAATATTATCAATTATTCTTATCTCGACCCACGCGTTTTCCTTCTCTGTTCTCCCATGCGGGAGTGCTGTGGGGGAATGAACAAGCGGCTGTGTGGTGCTTACTTGCCAGCTGGGGTTAAACCTCAATACTTTTGACTTGTTTTCGGATTATGTTGGGTAGAAAAAGCTGGCTGTTTGTGAATGCTGTTGGACTGGACAGTTAGCACTCAAGGGCTACATGAGCTTCCAGTCGGTATGGGAAAAGGCTTTCCTTGGCGCTCTGTGGGATGGGTTGTAGGCTTCTCCTGCCCAACACAGTGAGGAAATAGCTTTCTCATCTCCCAAAGTGTCCATGGAAAAGGTAGTCTACTACGAAATCACACAAGAAAAGGAAGAACTTGGTCTACTTCCTGGAAGTTTAAATGACCTATGTAAGAATTTATATAGGATCACATGTTTATTGAAAAGTTAAGTTTATGTAAATAAAAATTGTTGAAAAGTTTTTTTGGTAGTCTGAAACACAAACCTTTTTCTTAAGGAAAAAGAAAGGAGGAGGAGTCATGTGCATTTAATTTTTATGTGAGGAACAATAAGTCAACTGCATGAATGTCTTTTGCTCTACTTTTTTTGCAGGGTAGTTCTATACCCTGGGCACCATTTTCAAATGAAAGAAAGAAGCTCAAGGAGTCAGGTAGTGTTACTCCATCACAGACATGGAGAGGGGGAGGTGAGGAAGAGTCAAAGGTAGAAAGAAAGACAATAACACATCTTTATCTTTTATTAGGCACTACATATTTATTTGTATGGGAAGTTTTGCATTACGGGGGATGTTGTATCTCCTGTGAAGGTAATGATGGAAGTATCACTGATACTTACATGAGCTGGAGTTGAGTTTAAGAGAAAAATTATGTAGGACTGCCTTCCTCTACTCTTGAAATTTTTCAAGGTTTTATGTTTTTATATTTCACTAATTGTAGGTTGTTTTTGTTTTCATATAGGATACAATAGCAACCACCTCTTTAGAGATTTCTAGGGCATTTTAAAAAATTTTGTGTCTCCTAAAATTTGACTACTGCTAAAACAGCTGTGAGAACTGGTTGCATTAAGACATAAATTTGTTTACTATTTTATAAATTATAGCAATAAATATCCATAAGCCTCAATGGGTTAAACATATTAGAATTCAATAGGATTAGTGCAATGAGAATTTGAACATTTAAAGAATTTCTCTATCTGCAGGTTATAAACAAGAACTTTGGGTCATTAATGCCCTCTATATGTATGTCCTTTCATTTACCCTTAAAAGTATATGCAAAACTTCTCTTTAGCCCATATAAGTGGTAGGTAACACCTGATATATAGGTTGTGGTTCAGTTTTTTTGTTCTTAACACTCTTCTGTAGTTCAATATTATTCTCTTTGTTTCTGTATGTGCAGGGCCCTGAACAGATCTGGGAGCTGATAAAGTTAGTGGTCCTGAAGCGTGATTGCACTAAGACTCATAGATGTCAAAGTCCTATTGAAATAAAATAAAAAGTTCCATAACTAAGTGTTGTTGTACATTGCAACTGAATTTAATTGCTGGACTGGACAAGCTCCCATGAAGCCTAAGGACCAGAGTTGTTCTCTTCAACAAAGACATCTGAATTAGAGCTATTCATCTAAGCTCCCTTTAAATCAGTTGGGAGAAAAAGGAGTCAAAGGTGTATACATGAATAATGGGTATAATTTCTCTGATGCTGATAAAATCTTAAAATTGCTTTGATCATTTGCATCCCATAAATTTTTTTTGTTCTCTGACTATATATATAGATTACTCTCCCTGTAGAAGTGCACCTATTCACTGGAAGCTCAGTGAGCTACCTTTACTGCTCCCTTCTTCTCATAACTAAATATTATTTTGAATGCAACTGTCCTATTCCCTCTGTAAACATTTGTGGTTAGTTTTGTTGGGTTTTTGGGATTTTTTTTCTGATCTAAAGTGCAAGTGTTCAGTTTTTCTTAGTTTTAATATAAACTTGATTTTTTTAAAAAAAATCTTTTTCTTTGGAATTTATAAAAAGTACATGCTCTTACAACTTCCTTGTTTTGCTTCCTGATGAGAATGAAAGCAGTTTCAGAAAAAGAAGATTTACAGATGAATCTGTATTGAGTGCAGAAAATTAGAGTCCACCTAAGATGAGAAAAAGGGGGATGATATATAGTTGTTGATGTCATGGTAAAAATACCATCTAGTATAGCAAACACAAAGAGTTCACTGGAGCATTCAGGTATAAAGAGCTAGTTTGAATGGCTGTTGGAGGACTAAGTACTGCTGCCTCTGGGATATTTAATACATGCCTTACATTTTCTCATTTCAGCAGTTCATATGAGCTATATCTAACCCCCAGGGTTTAAAGAGGGGAGGTTCATTCTAACTATCAAGTTTGAAGATTAACAGTCTTTTGAATTAGTGGATATCCTGAATGCCTTTGCCCTTTATATGAGGTGTTTTTATTGCTCCATAGTTAAAGTTCCACTTGGTTGCATAAGTGATTAATTTACTTAATCAGCTCTTAGTTCTCTGCTCTGTACATTGTGCCAAGAAAATCCAGTTTTCTTTAACCCTGGAGTTGTTTGTGTTCCATTTCATGGCCATTGTGTGTTGATTTTTCTTACTAACATTTTCAAACCTTTTTTTTTTTTTTTTTTTTTTTTGTTAAGGGGTTTATACCTGTTAACTAGAAAACCCCTTTACCAGCAATTCTGGAGAGGGAGGAATGTTTAGGAATGGTGGCTTACTTTTTGTTAAGTCTTTGCCTAGTCACCATTGACCTGCTCAGCAGTGAATAGGTCAATGCTGGTGATAAAGAGCTTACAGAAACTAAACACATTCATTTCATCCTTTTGCTCTTAAACACTGTTATGGGGCCAGGAGGCTCTTTCATGGTAGCTTGCTCTGCAAGAGGTTTTGGCTGTTTCTGGTTTTGAAAACTGCTTTGGGGAGAAAACAAAGAGATGACGACTTTCCTTGCATCCCAGCACCTTTGTAATTGAGCTTTCTGTCCTGGCAAAACTTAATGCTCATGGTTCACACAGGGCCAGAACAGAGTCAACAAAAGAGAAAGTGGCCTTCTGAACCTAAAATGGCATTGTATGTTTATTAGTCATGACAATTCAGAAGCAAATAATCTTAAAAGTGTAAGAATCTGTGCTTTAAATGTTTACAGACGACATCAGACAGTGGTCAGTTGCTGGTAATGCCTACAAAATCCCAACTGAGAATGGCCTGACCTTGTTCATTTAACATCAAAAAATCAGTGATGATTTTCAACCTACTTTTCTTTTCAGTGGTAACTGAGGATCATGGTAAGCCACAGCTGCTAAGAAAGGCATTTTTAATCTGCAAATACAGATTACTTGTACCTAAGTTTTTTAGTACTTTGCTGAGGAGCTCTGTAACTGTTGGATGCATGATGAAAAAATTGGAAGTTGTAGCAAGCAAGCTAATTTTTAAAAGATAAATGGATTTTAACTTAAAATCAGAATTGTAAGTGGCACTTCTCCTTAGCATTAGGCACTTTGCAAACAAATCTGGAGGACTGGGTTGGAAATGAGTGTGAGATGAGAAGAGTGGTCCTTTGTGAGGCTGTCTTAGGATCATAGAAAATTCATGGAAGACTTGGGTTTTTTTAATAAAGGCATTTAACCTACCTATTAACTTATTTTATTCTGATGAAGAGTAAACAGGAGAAATAGAAAGAGCCTGATACCTGAAACTTCCCTGCTATTAATTTGTGGTTCTTTGTCCTATAGTTATCTGAAAGTTAATTTAAGTTAATTTATTTAATGGTATTTCAAAGAATGTCAAAGAATGCTTGACTGTCTGAGGGTTGTCTGTTCTTCATTTCGGTGTGGATCTGGCAGCCTTACAAAACATTATAACAATGTGATGAAATGTTTGGCAGAAGAGATAAGGTCTACCCCAAAAATATAATTTGAGGCTAAAAGCAATTTTTTTACCTGGAAAATCTTTCACCATAGGGGGGAAAAAAAAAAAAAAGAAAAAAAAAAAGAAAAAACCCCCAGATCATTAGATTGTATGAATTGACATAGCTCCAACAAAATCTATGAGGTGAAGGTAAGTCTTCCTATAGGACTTGAGTTTTTTGCCTGACCTGAGGGAAAAAAACCCAACACATTTTCAGCAGAAAATTCATTTTTAGCAATATTCATAGAGCAATATTAGTTAAATTGTTTAAAACATAAGTCCTTTCGCCAAGCCTTTATGTTATCTGCAAACTCTTATTGACAAAACATCCTCAAATTTAATAACGTGCAAAGTGCCTCAGATAACCAAGAGGCCTCTTCAGCATCACAGTAACATGAGATGCAATTTTTTTCATGCTTTATGCTTTGTTTTAGCTCTTCTCAGATCATCTACTCAGACCTTAAATACATTGTTTATGTATTCATAAATGCTGTGGAGCATTGGGAGACACCAGTAAACTCCTTTATGAGTGTGCAACAGAGATCTGACAAAGAAATGAAAAAAAAAAAGTATAGCAATTTTTTCTACAGTATTTCTGCATTACATAAGTCACTTTGACTTCTTTCAAAACCCATGATGTCGTTATTGCAGGAAAGATGACAGAAGGAAAATAGAAATGCTTAACCAAAAGACCTTGCAGGTGTATAATTTTAGATGGGTTTTTTACCCTTTTCTCCTGAAGGCATTCGCATGTGCTGTATTAGCAGATGCATCTCTCCTTGACGAAGGTTCTTTAAACTTGTAGTAACTTTTCTTCGCTATGAAAACGATACTTTTTTTGTTCAAGAAAGCAATCTCCTTTTGATCTCTAAAAAGAGTTCTTTTATGTATAGTCATTAATGTGTCAACCAGTAGCATTTTACTCATGGTCTATCTATAGCAATTCAGTTTGCAAATTGGAAACTTGATTCAAATGCATGCTTCTAAAAAGAATAATGAAATTTTTAAATATGACTGTTATTTCCAACTCCAAATTCAGATATCTTTTAGTTATTAATTTTTTTAAGCACTGAATACTTGCTGCTGACAGAAAAATTTGATAGTACTATGAAAAAAAGCCATCAAGCTGCTTATATTTAGGCACCTATAAATATGCTGATGGACATGCATTAAAAAATCTTTCACTGCTATAAGATAAATTTCTGTTTTAATAAAGATAAAAGGTTAAGATTTTGGGGTAGCTTTTGAATTTAAATCAGAGACAGTCAATATTATTACAGTTAAGATGAAGCATTTCTAAGGTATGGTAGCACATATTAACAAAACAAGATTGTAATTATTAGACACTTTTGCATATTTACAGGAAGTAAATATGACAAGTGAATTATTTCACTACTTGCATCTTATTTCTCATGTCCTGTCTTGTATGACTTCATTCATTGCATGAACATACTCAACACAACTTGTAATCAAGTAGTATAGATGCAAGAATTTATGTTTACCAATATGCTCATTCTAGGTGGCTGTGAATGTACTACAAACACATTTATATGGTTGCTTAATACCCCACCCCTGGTCATTCCGTATAAAAATGACTCAGATTGCCGAATGTATGATTTTTTGTGGATGTTCCATTTTCAGGGTATCAGCTTGTAGGGAAAACACTTACTCTTTAAAAATCAGAAAAAACTGACTGTTTTTTCCATTACACTTTTTGCTTTAAATAGCAGCATGACGAAGCAGACCTTCCACACATGCTGTTGTGTCATCCTGTCTCTGAAAGTGTGTAGAAGGCAGAATCCCATGCTTCTGCTGCCTGTTGCTGTTTTCCAGCATAATAATCTTTAAATACAAGTTGCTTCTAAGTTGCTGTTGACAATGATGAAACCTGTTGTACATTTGTACAACAGTGGTCTCCTAATTTGAATTGAGATCTTGGAAGTATCTTCTAATTTACATTTCAAAAAAATAAAAAAATGCAATGTCTAGTGACATTATTGAGCATATTTATCTTTTTTTTACCTCCAGCTTTCAAGTGGAGGCTTGAAAAAACCATTTTCACTTGGATTAAATAGATAAAGAAATAAGAAATTATTTGTAGAGTATGCTATATTCCTGTTCTCTGTAGGCTGAGCATTTGAACTCAGCTGCCATTGTTATGATAGCTGTGTCCCTCATCTGATTACTAAAGGTCAGTTTGTGTTATCTTTATCTCTGTAGAGATTTCCTAGGAAGGATCATGACATGGTTCAATGATCACAGCAGGGTTTTTCCTTCTACAATTCGTAATATTAAAAAATACCAGAAGATTACTGTATAGACTTTATCTATGTCCCTTAGTATGTACAAAGAATAGCACAATTGTAGTTGTGCATTGGTGTGCAGTGATATGAAACATGAGCGGGATTTGAAAAGGTAGCACTGCCACAAGGAATCTATGAAAAAAACTATGCATATGCATCAGATATAGTATTCTGGTAATGTCCTGTGGCACTAGTTTTCGTCTCTGAATACAATGATTAATTAACAAATAACTGTGAAAAACTCCGTTAATAATTTCATTTTGTTTGTTCATTGTACTGAGACCTCAGATCACTGAAATACAGTTTGTTAAATCCGTACTTGAGTGAGGATTACATTTGAGTACTGGATATTTCCATTGTACCTCCTCAGGAGTTTAGATCTTTAAATGACAAAAATCGGTTAATTGTTTAAACATATGGCCAAAACCAGAGAAGTAAGTACTGTGTTTTTTTCTAACTCACCCGTCTTGTGTAGGTGTTGCATGCACCGAAAGCTTAACTCTGGAGAAATTATTTTGAAGTATAAATAGACTGCAATGTGTTGGTTTTGTATTTATTTTTAAAATCGGGTTCTCCTTTAATAACTTATGATGTAAGTTTAAATCCTGCAGAATATTTTTAATATGTAAGATATGAAAATTTTTAAAAATTCACAAGGAGATTATCATTATATGCTCTAGAAAAATTTATTGATCTTTTTAAAGACTTCTGAGAGACAGTATAGCTTGAACAATAGATATATTTACACAGAAAATGTTCCTGAAAAATGTGTTACTGTGAAGAGACGGGCTTCAGGGATTAGTGGCCACCAGCTTTTTTTGCTTCAAGCAAAGCAGCTGAGTTCTGATTTGGGTCAATAGTGACAGAAACTCCAACAGAGATCCCACCCTGAGCCCATTAAAATCGATGTTGCTGTGTCACAATTTAATTGGAGTAAGGATGAGGCCTCTGATGCAGCACTCCCGTGCCTGTGTGCTGTTAGGTTCTGACAGCTCATCATGACCTTCTTTTTTTCAACTCTGCAAGTACAAAACAAACTAAGGTCACTACAGTATGTGATAGCAAATCTAACATTTTTGAAGTCTGTTATTTCACTTCAGTGTCATCCTCCTCTCTATATTTAGAAGTCTCTGATGATTATAACCATCCTTTGGTATTTCTGTAATCAGAGAAGTTTTATAAGCTTCTGTGTCATTTCGCAGATCTGTTTTGTGTGGATGTTCCAGGAGTCATTTCCTGACCTTTCCATTTTTGAGAGGAAGACAGTAGCAGCATTGTGGTTTTGTGTGCACTTTGTTAGTGCCTAGGTAGTGAGCAGAGGTTGGAGCTGGGAATTACTCTGATAAGAATAATGTGATGTGCAAGAGCAAAAGCTAAAGGGTTGCTGTGCACTTTGTTAAGAGGGGAATAAGTCTGCTCTTAGAGGATAACCTGCTTAAATTGAGAGTAGGACTTACTGGTTATTCCTGCAGCAGAACAGACCAGTACCTGATTATATTGCAGATCACTGGATACTTGGTTACTATTCACTGGGTCTATGCTGGATTATTTTGAACAGCTATATATTTTTGTTCTGTACCTATCTGATACGGAGTGCTGAGTGCTTGGAGAGAGCTTGCTACTGCATCTCAGCTGGATACCAAAAATTAGATTTTGTGGATTTGTCTTCTACTCTGCTGGGAGCTCTGTTGAGAGGATGTGTTTTGGGTTTCCTTTTCCGCTTTAGTTTTTCCTTTCTTGTTATTGGCATGGTTTCTAAATTGCTGTGTGCCCTCTGTTCTCTCCTTTAGAGAACATGCTGTGCTGTCTTTTTTACTTCTTTATTGATTATTTCATAAAGTCTCTCCCATGAATATACTGACTTAAATCCAGACAGTTGGGGGTTGAAGATAATATGGTATTTTGTTCTAGTTTATTGATATTAACAGTTCACAACATACATTTTAGGTACTCATGCTAAAAAGAAATCTGTTACAAGTTCTGGCAGTAAGGCATAAGCAGGGTAAAAGCTGGATCAAGTTAGGCACTCATGGGCGAATTAGGTCTAGCTAGTATTACCTGAATAATGTGGTTTACACTTGATTTCAGAAAGGAAA
Organism: Machaerirhynchus nigripectus; assembly: GCA_013397975.1. Lineage (NCBI taxonomy): Eukaryota > Metazoa > Chordata > Aves > Passeriformes > Dicruridae > Machaerirhynchus > Machaerirhynchus nigripectus. Next base: position 1,959,678 of record VZRQ01004000.1, on the reverse strand, counting down.
GGCTGTAAGTCTGTGTGGTCCTGAAGCACAGGGATGACGTTGTTCTAATGCATGGTTTTATGAAGTGCATTTCAGTGGATATCGCTGTGAGCACAGGGTGCATTAGCACATCATTGCTGTTGATCCCGTGTTCGTGTGATTTACTACCATGTATTTCTGTGGCCACATTTGGTCTGCTTCATTCCTGCTAGGGATATAATTTCCCACGGTGGTGGATCCAAAATAAAGGCATTTTGCTTCTAAATGCTGCTGTTCTGCTGTTTCTTGAGCCTGTGGCTGAGTTCCTGGTACAGAGAAGATGGCACACACTGAGCTGGACCCACAGACAATCCAAGAGAAACCATGATTAGTTTTTCTATGGATCTGTCTGGTGGGACCACCTATTTGTTACACCTGATGCAGGGGAGGTGGCTGTACATTTGTGGATGGACACTGCAGGGAATAGTCCATTGTGAGATGGATTAAGCATGGCATGAAAATTTGCTCTCTGTTTGTTATAGAATTAAAGCTGCCAACAGTTAGACCCCTGTGTAACAGTGTCTATTTTTATTAGTATTCTGTCAACATGCAGACATATTTGTGCATCTTCATGCCTGTTTCTTCAGTTTTGTGTTACTGATGTAAAACCTGAACTGATGTTGATGGTGGATATCTATATGCACAACTATACATACAGATCACATATCTATATATTTCAAATGACCTAGATAAGAATAAAGCTTCAGCACTGATAGTTGAAAAAATTGCATAGCTGTGAAATTCATCTCCTGAAGGGAGCTCAAATAAGCATGACTTTTATTTTTACTATTTTTTAATATTCTGCTATATAAATAAGATTGAAATGTATCTTAGGACCTTTTGTGCTCTCTGAAAAGGGGTTAATATAATTCAGTGTTATTTTGCATTTTCCTATTTTTACTGTAGCTGTAAGTGCATTTTTAGAGCCTTTTGTGGCATAATAGTGAAACACAAATATTGAAAGTTTGTTTTTCAACAGCTTGTTTTTTATACTGAGAATTCTTAATGTGTGCATGGTTCATTCTTCAGAATGCCTAAAGAGCAAGGTAACTAAACCCTACTTAAGCTTTTTTTTTTTTTTTTTCTAGGCTAATGTGCCTTTTTATTTTAAGACATTTAGTTGTCCAGACAGTCTTTTCAGTTTTTTATTTCTGCCTACACTTCTTTATAAGCCTGCAGAGTACTTTCTGCTAGCCATAGTTGGATTTTTCTTTCTTAAGAATTGCATCAGTCGTGGTTTGTATTATATTTTCCCATATTCCTGTTCCATGCTGCTTTGTAAACAACAGTGATGGCACACAGATAAGAGTACTGGGAGGAGGCTTAACAGTGGTTGTTTTTTGGTCCTAATTACTCATCCTGGCTCTGGAGCACCCCCTCATACACCTGAAATTATTATCTATTGAGAAATCATTACTCTGCACTAAGTAGAGGCATTTAAACTAACTTTTGCAGCTCTTAAGAGCTGGCTTTAGGCAGAAAAACATATTGATAGTAGTGAGTGGATTTCTCCATGTGCTAGAAGTGATTTCCCCAAGCCACGTTTACCTGCACTAACTTTCAGCCAGATGCATGCAGACTTTGCCGTTAGCGTGAAAGGACAATGTATCTTACGGTGGTGGAAAAAAGTTACTTGGAGGCAAATAGTGAACTTCGGCAAGAGGTAGAACTCATAAAAACAATTGCCCCAGAAAGCCCACATGGTTGGCGGGTGAATGGCATTGAGCAGTGTTATTTGCAGTTATAGGTAAAGGCTTTATCCTCTAGTGTGTGGTTTTTGTCTGTCTCTCCTGAGAATACTTGATAGTAATAGTTAAAACCTGTTATGAAATGTAGTATACAATTTAATCTTTACTAGTTTTCACATTGCCAAAAATAATGCATTAGTTCTGCACAAATTAAGTAGTAGATATACCTGAATGTAATACACTTGATAAAATTCCATGTGTATTAAAGTGCAGAGAACTAGCTTTTTAAAATTACGTTTATTAGTAGAAACTTTATATTCATTCTACAAGAGAATATAAGCATGAGGGGGGGAGGGGGGAAGGTGTCTTATTTGTAGAAGTTTGGATACTGAGTACTCTTCTGTCAGCTTTTAGAGCTATTAAGTGCTATCCTCTAGCATCTCAAATATATGCAGCTTTGGAAGAGAAGAAGCACTTTCTAGTTGGCCAGCTTTAGATGAGCTGATCATTAAACAAAATTACTTGAATAAATTCAAATGAAGAATTTTTATATTAACTGGTGAAAGTGCAAAGATGGAGTTGGTATAGAGCAATACATGGGTGCTGAAGTAAATTTTGATCCCAGATGCTTAGCCATAGCTGTCAGCAGTCAAAATTTCAAGAGCAAACACAGAGGTATTATAGCATGGCTTCACTGTGAGCAATTTTCGAGGCAGTTCAAGGAGCTGAATTTACCCTTTCTGGAAAAAAGACTTTCCAGAGAGCTGCCTGGTCTAGTTGCTGCTACTCATAGAGGTGCTGTATTCAATACCAGAAGTAGAAGTATTACAGAATTTACCTGGTATTTGCAGAGAGTGAGCAGCAAGAAGCTTCTCACAAAATGCACTCCCCTTGATGTGGCATCATGGAGCTCTCCTTCCCGCCCATTCCTGTTCAGACTGAAGTCAAGGAGTTAGACATTTGTTGTATGAGAGTTGATTGTTGGCTGTGACTAGATACTAGAACCAATCAAAAGGAAGTTGTAATAATTACTTTCTCTAAAGTGATCAGTATGCAGTGATAAAGACCAAGGTTTCCTTAATATTTCATGGCTCTCATTTTTAACAGCTGAGTATACCTTTATTTGAAGCTCGGGTATCTACAAGAGCTCAAGAACAGAATAGTAGACTACTTGATGTTTTCCTTTTAATCATCTANNNATTGTGCATCACTGTTTTTTCCTTTTTTCCTGTCTTTAATGTTTCATTTACCATTACTTTTGTATCTTACTTTATTTTCAATTATTAAACTGTTCTTATCTCAACATACAAGTTTTAGTTTTATTCTTCTCCCCATTCTACTGGGCCAGGGAGAAAGGGAGGGTTGAGTAAGTGGCTGCGTGGTGCTTAACTTCCAGCTGGGCTTAAACCATGGCAGTATTTAACCTAGCCAAATCTCCCATGGTGTGGAGGTAGAAACCTGAGAGAATTAATCTGTTTTAACACTAAACCAAACTTCACATCTCTTTTAGGAAAAAAACCCCCATTATTATTAAACCATTAGAAATGAAAAGCCTGCTTTTCAAGCCATTCTAATGAAGTCAGTTAATGGTTGCTTGAAAAGCCTCTGTTAGTGAGACACTGCTATGTACCTAGCTGTAGTAAAACATACACCATTTCATTTTCAGTGTCACAAGATTTGGACCACAAATATGGGAATACAAATACATATGCACACAAATATAGAAACAGACTGATCACACAGCAAGAATATTAGGATGCATGCCACACATTCTTTGATAACTGCTGGCACAGGGCTTCAGCACAAGAATTTGAGTTCCTAAAGCCACCTGGTAGGTTGAGTTGAAAACCTTTTGAAAAATACATCAAAAAGTTCCTATGGCACTGCAGGGGATACTTATGGACAGAATAAAAGAACTGGTGTAGTGTTCTGTTCAGCAATTCTTACCCCAAAAACATTTCTGAATTCTAAAAGTATTTTGACAATTCTTTGTTAAAATACTACTTAGTATTTAGCATTTTGCTCTAACTCTTTTAAAGTAAAATCAAAGTCAAAAACTTAGTATTAGATTTCTTTCATTTTACCTCTGCATCTTTAAAAATAGCTTGTAAAAAGTTTTGGATAAGTGCACTGGTTCCTTTCCTGAAAACAGTGTGGGTGCCTCTGAAAAGTAGTAATCTTCTGCATTCTTTTAATAGAATTCTGATTATATACTCAGGGAAATGAAAATGCAAGTGTGTATATGAAAACCAAGGAAAAGGCAGGTGTTACCAATTCCATATGAAATGGGGAATAAGATACGGTACATTCCATAAAGCTATCTGAAGATTGCATGGCACCAAATTACATTGACTGCAGTATACTGAATAAATCCAGTTTGAGGTGGGTGTGAGGAAGACTATGAATTTTTCCTGTGGCATATCCAGTGGCTCAGATTATTCGCATTGAAATCATAAAAAGTTATTACTCCGCTTCACTGGTAGTTGCAGAAAGTGTAATGATATTGGGGGTTTACACTGGGTTTTGCTTCTTTTCACTTCTACTATGACACACCTAATTTTGTGGAGGCTCAAAATTTTAAATCTCAGTATAAATTAAAAAAATAATTATTCTGGCTCCTTTGTTGAAGTTTATTTTGCAAATGTAAGCAGCTTGATAATCATATAACAAAAGAAGATATTTTCTATATTATATTGTTAAATCATCTCTATACACCAAGCTGTCATTTATATCAGTGTTATATCAGTGCTTCAGTCTTTTCTTAAAGTAAATCAGTATATTTTTTTTACTTATCCAGGAACCATCACAATATTCTTGATACTTGAAATGACTTGTGTGAACAATAAGAACACTGTGCAATGTGGACATGTAGGCAGACAGGAAAGCAGAGAAGAGCAGAGAGCACCAAGTGAAATCCCACTTGTCTCATTGCTCCAAAATTTATAAACATGACAAATAATACATTTTGGCATAAATCTTACTTTTTTTTTTTTTAATTCTTTTTTTTTTAAAGAAATTGATTGTGTTTTTCATTTCATGTCTGCTGCTGGCTAGTTATATAAGGCAATTTTACTGGATGTTTTAGGTAAGGAGCATAAAATTTCAGAATTGGCTAGTATGTTCTCAAGTACCTAAGTGGTTCTCAGCATGCTTTCAAAAGGGATGTTAAAAAGAAACTTTTATTTAAAAAGCTTTTTTTTTTCATGTAGAGACATAATGAAAAGCTGTATTTTCCCCAGTAGGTTTTCCAATTTTTTTTTCTTGTTTACTGTTAAAAATGTACCTTGCTTCCTGTAGGTTATCCATCTTCATATTCTAAGATCTTCTTTTAAATTTTTCACAGTGTCAGTGCTCAATTAACCTTCAAAATGTCTGCTGAGTATGCAATATGAGCATCTGAAGTACTGTTATTAAAGAGCCTGGTTTCTCATTTCATTAGTGTTCTCCTTCCCATTTTTCCAACACAGTATTTAAAAATACTGGAACTAGAAATAATGTATTTTCAGAAGAGTTTTTTTTATGCTCCAAGTCAAAGTAATATCACTACCTGCATTACAGTTTATAGAAGTTGCTTCTATTAATGATGTTGCCTTTGTCATTTGACCTGAAGAGTCCATCAGACATCACATTTTAACAAGAACTTTTTTCCTGAGAGGTCCACTTCCCTGTGAGCATTCTTCATGTTTGTGTTCTTTTTATAGAATTTCACTGTCTGCTAGACTGAATTTAAAGTCCATAATCAGGTGAAACTGTGGTCATTACTAAGCAGCAGAGAATCTAGGACCTGGAGCAGTTTCTAATAACATCTGATGATTACCTTGTTATTTGGAGCAAGTTTCCACTTGCATGGTTTAGCTGTCATTTAAAATGATGCCGAATGCAATTGAGTGGTGGCCTGACATTTATGAGAGATGTTTTCAAACAGTTGCTTGAGTGGTTCTCAGATGAAGCTTTGGCGTGCAGAATCTATTGTAGATAGAAATAAAGCAATCATCTGAAGTCCGGTGAGATAATAATTGTTAATAGGCACACAAATGTGAAGACCATAGGGCATTAATTAGTGCTCCTGGTAGCTGTCATGTGAAAGTATCATCAGTTGAAAAGATCACTTGAATGTTCTTACAGTGAGGACAGGAGTCTTTTCATAGTGTCTGGAATATCTCCTTCTCTTCCTTGGAAGAAAACGCAAGAGAATTAGTAGAGAACTTGTGGTCTTGTGTACTAATATCATTTTACTTGAAGAGAAGATGTGGACCTAAGGTTACTACTCCACTTTCTATCCTTTCTACTGTGGTATGTGAAAATGGATTAGATATAAATATTTACAAAGCCATCTGATATAAACTAACAGTATAATCTTCTATTAGCAAGATTTTTCACACAAGTTTCTGTGACGCTATTTCTGCTTCTTTGCTGGCATCTGGAAGACTTCAGGGTTGTGATAATGATGTTTGTATTATATTTACATACTCTCTCTTGATTCGCATGAGGCACTCCATGCCTGTATTCTCAGTCCCACCTGACACAGACTCTTAGAGCTGACAGTTGAGCATGGTGCCTAGAAATGTGAAAGAAATTGTGACATCATATAAGTTTAGGAGCTAAACTTGTAGCCTAGCTCAGGTTTACTTTACACTTACCAACTCGTGTGCACCATCACACCAGTCCTCCTGCCAGAAAATTTGAAAAGGGATTGAAGTCATCATAATGTCCTCCTGAAAAGGTACGTGTTGTTCAAAACAGCAGTGTTCACAGAGATCAGGTTTGCATGGAACGTGATCACTAGCAATTGCTGCCGTAAAGTTACCTTATTTTCTAGTTTCAGTTTTATGTCAGAACAGCTGGATAAGTGATCAGTCTGCTTGCATCAAAATGCAGATATCCAGTGTAAAATGAGACAATCATGTTCAGAGGTGCTTCTTTAATATCTTCTATGTTATGATCTTACTGGCAACATCATTACCATTAATACTCTAACTGCTAGTGCTGGCTTTACGACGGATCATTGGCTGTGAATTTCTTTCAGCTGCCACTTATATTTACTCTGTAGAAGCACTCAAATTATTTCAAGATGCTGCAAGTAAAAACAGTTTTTCTAAATTATGAAAAGCTAATTAAGTAAAATAAATTTTACAACAGGACTTACAAACAATTTAAATGTTATTTTTAGACAGACCATCTAAAGAGTCTTGACTTAAATGTTTCAGTTCATTATTTTAAATTAAAATGACATTAACCTATTCTTAAGAAAATAAAAATTAAATATTACACTCTAAGGTTAGTTTTCCGTGAATATATATTGTAGCTTTAATATTTTTTTCAAAAGAAGAGAGAATTCATTCTCTCATAAATAGTCTGTATTATTGTTCTGTCCTATTTCAACCCAAATGGCCAGAGGAGAAAGAGAGCGCATGATCAGAGTTTTATGAAAAGGTAAAGCTTAAATTTTCTCCAGTCTCTTTCTTTTTAATGCTTTTCAGGACTGAATCCATTAGGAGCCAAACAAAGCACATCTGTGTTGTTGTCCCTACTGACTGTCAGCATACAGTACATTCAAACACTGCAGCCAGAAGGCGTTTTACAAAAACAGCTTTCAAGATGTGCTCTTGAAATGCATTTGTCTACTCATTATACAGTGCTATTTTTTGTCAGTGGGGAGTTCTGTAAATAAAGCATCAAGGTCTAATATTGCAGTAGCTGATAGCAATAAAGTAAACTAGAACCAAATAACCCGCTTTTCTTTACGCAGCTTTGTTTACAACTGCGACCAGTAAAGGAGAAAATAAAAAAGTATTTATTTTTTGTTATCGTTGCAAAAACTTAGACTATCTAGAGTGGCTTTGCAGCAGAAAACGCAGCAATTGTTTATAAACATAACAGGATTGACGACAATTTGCAGATTCAGCTGCCTCATGTTTGACCTATTCAAGTAAGACAACTATATTGCAGCAATATATGCAGATGGAAAGGAGTACAGCTGCCTGGAATTTATAGTCCTTTCTGTTCCCAAACTGAGGAGAATTGTTAATCCCAGAGTCCTGCTGCGAGGCTGGTAAAAATGAGTTCTGTAATTCAGATCCCATAGGTTACGGCAACAAAATGGGTGCTTGGATATTTTGGGAACATTCACAGGACTATAGGTGAAAGTTGGAAGTTTCAACAGTCTGTTAGACCATCTTTTCTTTTGAAGCATATTCTTGTGGCACCAGAAACAGTGCTTGCAAGTTATAAAATTACCATTGAATTATCAAGTTGTAATTCAAAATATAAAGTGTAAAAACTTGGCACGGGTTTATATTTGATTAAAGTGGGGCTTTAAAAATATTTACATGCTGTCAATTACATTACAATGTTATTGGATGGTATAAGAAGTAAGTCCTGATGGTATAAGATAGTAAGAAGAAAGTCCTGTTAATTATTTTTGCCACAGATTTGTAAAACAATACTATGCAATAAGAATAGAACATGAAATAATACTGAGTTTACAGAATATCAAAACACTTTAAAAGAAAAAAAACAACAGGTGCAGCACTGCACTTTGACTTTTCAGAGAAAGGCTTGATTAAAGCTACTTACCTCTTCAATAACTAATTTAAGAAGGAAACATTTTGTTGAGATGAACTTCTTTTGTTCAGGAGTGTTCATTAGAGATCTTACAAAGGTGGACTGCATCTGTTGCATTCAAAAGCATGAATCTGGCAGGACATGCATATCCCCCTGGCTTTTGAGTACTGCTGCCCTGGTTTTATACTCAATAAATGTGCTTTTGCCAAACCTAACAATAATATCTACTGGATACTGCCTTACAACTGGGCCTTGAACTTCACTTTTTCAAACCTTTGTTGGTGGGACACTGGTTTCTGGATTGGCACTCTGTTAGCCTAATGAACTAATTGACCTAGCAGGACTCCCTGTGGAATTGCAGCTTCTGCTTAGATCATCAGGAGCACAATTTGTTGTTTCATTTCCTCTTCGAGTCCCATCAGGGAAATTGAATTGTGAAAAGACTACCTACTGGGAGCATTCAGCCCTCATGACTGAATAAGTAACTTTATTTTTTTGGTACTGTCTTAATTAACAACAAAAAGGAGACTTTGTTATGAGGGAGTCTGCTGTGATTTTGATACAGCTGACTGACCCCCGTGGCAGGAGCACTTGATCCCACACAGCCTCTCGAGGCCGGGGGCCCTGCGCAGGTGCAAAGTTAACACAAAGCTCCAACCAGCTTTAGTGCTGCACTTGGGGTAACTCATGGAGTGTTACCAGCCCGTCACCCAGCCTGAAGTCTGCAGGTATTAACTGTGAGGCAAAAACATTCCAGGGGAGGAGATCTAGCTTGTCTAGACTTAATTAGTAACAATAATTAATGCTATTTGCTTGGAGGAGTTTGTATTTATCTGTGAAATGATACAAACCTTGAGATTTTTCTGGGCTCTGCCATCATAAGACAGTGTAATGATATTATTATTAAGGCTGCCTGTTTTTTCTTAATAGGACACGCACATTTTCACATCTCTTGTTTTTCCTGTCCCTGAATTATATTCCATCAAAATATGCTGAAATTAAGTGTTTAAATTTTTATCCTTGCAGTACTGGACTTATTTTTCATCAGTCTCTTTGAGTTCACTTTTATATACAGGTGAACAAGAATGACTCTGTTGACTCAAAGGAAAAATTCCTGGGATTCTGTTAAGGAAACAATTGAATAAATTCTCCTTTTTTAAAGTTTAATGCTGACAAGTCTTTTCAGAATAACAAGTTCCAAAGCAAAAAGCATAGGAGAAATAATACTACAGAAAGCTGTCTTAGCGTGGAGGCAGTTTTTCCAGCATAAAAATTCCCTGTTTTCAGATAGGAAATTTAACATTCTGAAGTAATAAAAAAAAAATTTGAAATTATAATAGCTGTAGGTTTATTCTGGGAAGCTAAAGGCAAGAAAAGGTGGCATTAAAAAGACCGCATCAATGATTTACAAATCTGTATTCATAGTAAAAAGAAATTCTCAGGGAGGACTCAAATTTCGTTTGTTTTACACAAGTTCATATTTCTAAGGTTATGAAGCAAAAGTAATCTATTATGCTATGCAATTTTGATTTCTGTTGATTTTTGGAGGTTATGGGACTGAGACTAGTATGGACACCAATATATTCTCTACAGCTCAGTGAGGGAAGATTTTTCCGTCATGGAAAGGGCAAAGCCATCAGTTAAAAGTTAGTGGTAAACACCTTAATTTTGTTTGTTCTGGTACCTGAGTTCAGTCTTTGGTAATGTGATGTTGAAGTCAAAAGTGAAATAATGCTTTCATTTTACTCAGAAAACATATAAAACACAGAAAGTGGATCTACTTTCCCCTTCATTTTCCTGTTTATTCTGTTTTGTTTTGGTTTTTTTTAATGATCTTTCGACATAGTTTATGAATGTTAGATGTGAACATGCACAGAAAATACTGAAATGCATCCAGAGAGCACTTAACTTACTTGTCCATCACCATAAAGGTGATATGCAGAATGCCAGCTGCTGTGCTGGGGGAAGTGGGGGATAGGAAATAGGGCAATGCAGCCTGGGAGCACAAAAGGGAAGGCAGGGGTAGGATGGTCAGCAAGGCCAGCCTCATCTTTGTCTCTGAAAGGATTGCGGTTTTTGATATTCCTGGAGAAGACAGAACATACCTTTCTTTAAAGGCAAAGACTAAAGATACGGGTTAGCTTCTGGAACACAGCATTATTTTGCCATGCTTATTTGCCATAGCTCAAAAGAAAATATGCTTATTTGGATGTTACAGCTTAAGGAGAGCAATTTTCAGAAATTTGTAGGTAGCCATTCTGTGGGTTTCTTGTTCATTCTCTTTCCCTTGGATTCCTGGATTTCATCCATGAAATATACAGATACTTCAAAGGAGGTGTATATCTGAAGAATTTCTCTGGTTGAAAAGGCTGGAAAACTGCCTGTAGAGCAGAAGACAAGATTAGAATTTAGTGATGGCTGTGGTCTGTGGTGTTTGGGTTCTTTTTGGTTTTTTTTTTGCTTGTTTATTATTCCAAAGATGTGTCTGCTGTTGAGTTTCAATATCTTTCAAAACAATGTGGTGGGCAGCTTTCTGTTAGTGTTGACACCAACTCCTCTATAGTTGAACCTTTTAGCTAAACAGATTTTCATTCCAATTTGTGGTATTTACAAAGATCCATGAATACAATACACAGGGAAACATTCTTTTCAAAGGAGACTTACATCTGAAGAACCTAATTGTTGGCCATGATCAAAAATTTTTTCCTGAGTTACACAGAACAATATGAGGACCACTAATCATGTTTTTTGCTTACAAAAATGTTCCTATAATTTTCTTTTGACTTGAATGGAAATTACACAAGATACAACAATTCCTTGTCTTCCATGTGAGGGATCAGTGCTGCAGAAATTACGCATATAGAATAATAATGTTCTATTTGTATAAAATAATAATATTCAATTCATATCTTATGGAAACCAGTGGATCCCTTGTATGACAAAATTCACTTCAATTTTTTAAATATTAGTGGGGTTTTCACTTTTATAAACTGGTTAAACCTTGTTATAATCCCCTCCAAATGCAGCTTCAAGACTAAGCAAGTCTTTTGTTTGATCAAGTCACTGAATGTCTTTTAAGATTTTAATTGTAGGGAAGTTGAGCAAAAATGTCTAGAAACTTATTAAAGAAATCAGCCATAGTCTGAGAATGCGTTTATATCAGAGAATCCTTCTTTCATTTGGGAGAGGTTGGTAATCTAGACTTTTTGTGGAGAAGGAGAATATATGTGTGTGTTTGCATGTCTGTTTACACATATATCTAAATATATATAAAATACACCTATATAGGCACACCATTTTTAACATGTGAAGCTAGAATCTTTGCCTATATCAAGTTATTTATCAGTTTCATAAAAAAAATTCATTATCTCTATGGTTTGTGTGGATAATTAAACAAATGATCCCACTTTCTAGGCAAATAGATTAGCAATCCAAAATACCCCTTTGGGATCTGCAGCTCCTCAGGCTCAGTCTGTGGATGAACTGTTGCAGGTTTGAATAAGGAACAATGTGTTTGAAATATAGTTAATTATCCTTGGTGCTAAATACTCAGAGGCATGACTGGTCTTGGTGAAAGTTAGGAAAGACATTGTGTTCCTTAGCATTAGGTTGTCTGTGTTTCTGTCCCAGGTAGCTGTATTCCTGATACCTCTCTCTGAATGCTGGAAAATTTTAAATGAGATTGAGAAACTGGCTGGCAGTACCACACTCTTTCTAATGGAAGTTTTGTACATGACTTCCACAGTTCCCTGATGCAGCCACAGAGACCTCTTCCTCTTTGATAATTTGTATGCTGCATTCAGCATGGCTGGATTGTAGAGCTGCAAAGTAAACATACAGTAAACTACAAGAAACTTCTGCATATGTGATGAAATTTCCCAAGCTGTCTCTTTTTGCTGCTTGTAAGAAATCTGCATGTAATTATGTTTTAATTTATGCCAGTAATTTTGAGGTGCCAGGATAAGAGGTGCTTAAAAAATTACAGAGGAAAAGTAAAGGTAAATACTTGATATTGTATAAAAACAGACATTAATGTAAATAATGCTATTAAGAAATCCAGTATGTTTGTGCACACAGAAATTTTTGTTGCCAAAGTATTTAATGTTCAATTTTAATTTTCTTTTTTCTCTTAAATCAGATACTTTGATCAAAGCAGGCAAGCTGCCAAATAACTTTTTATCTTATAACAGAAATAATAATGTAAAATATGAAGTAATTAAATTTGAAGCACCTCATAATGAGATGAAAACCTATTCAAAAGGTGCTGTGAAATGATTTAATTGTTGATGTTTGTGGGACACTTGCAGTGCCTTCTGTGATAGGTATTTGTTCCTATAAGGTCATTGTCAGTTATGGTAAAACTTTTTGTTTCAGGTATTTAATATTGGGTTGTTTTCTTTTTTTCCTGTGTTGTAAAGGACTGGTGTCTTGTTGGTTTGATAAAAGGAGGTCAAAGAGAAGAGAATCTTTCGTGATGTGTATGAATATATACTAAAATTGCAACTTCTTTTTTGTGAAGTATTTTAATGTAATTTTACGTTCCTCACCAACTCATCTGTCAAACAGGATTACATTTCTGCTAAAATAAAGGTATGATGTATTTTTTTAAAAAATTACAATTGTGTGAGTTGTAGTGTGTCTGAGAGGACTTTTAAAGTGTTACAAAGCCGTTTGTACAATGTTTCACTGAACCTTCCCTCCTGCCTGACTGGCCAGTGTAAGTTAATAGCGTTATGATTAGGTTATATATAACAAAACAACCTTATTGTTAAGTTACAGTACTCTTGAGATTTGTGATGAACAGTCTTTTGAGACTGTTCAAAATAACTCTACCACAAGCATGTTGTCACCATTTAGATGCAATCTTTCTGTAGTGAGACAACAATTTTTTTTTCCTTGGGGCATTGTCATTGGCTCTGCTTGGAAGGCTTTGGTCACACAGAAGCAGTCCCACATGAGGGTGGGCAAGGTTCATAATCTATGTTTTGTATAGGGGCTTCTTGAATGAACAGTATAAGTGTTCAGTCAAACTTCATATATCGAGCCCCAAAGATATTTTATTGTTTTGCATTAGCACCTAAATTCTAAGGCTTAGACATTTTGACTATTTTTAGACAAGTAAAAACAAAGAATCTAAATGATGTTATTGACATAAAGATGATGAGGCAGTAATATCTTAGAGTACTTATTCTTGAATATTTATTTCTTTATATTAAATTTGTTTATTGATTTTTAGTAGGGTTGAAGAAGAATAGGTTTAGAACTGGAGGAGAAAGAGATGAAGGCAAAAGGAGCTTAAATCTGTGTTTTGCTAAATTACCAGCAGCTTTTGACTTACGTTACATACACTGACTTGCATTGTTGTAAGTACAAATAGATTTTACTGCTGTCACTACTTAGAGTTTGCAGTGTGTATGAAGGCATAGCACTTACGAAGGAAATACTCCTAAGTTCATGAAAAATGGCATGGTCAGACAAAACTGCTCAAATGTTTTTCAATATTTTTAAATTGTAGGAAAGAATTTGTGACTCAGTGTTTGTGTTCTTTTTTTGAGACTTTGTTGTGACTTTCTTGCATGTTTTGACTTGAACTGAACACATTTCTTCTCTGTATCCTTCTTCAGCGTCCCGTTAACAGCTTCTGTTTTCCTTCTGTTCCATCTCACAACTTTTCAGTACTGAGAAGATCCTTGTTGGTTGTCTGGAGGATTATATTGCATATCACGTGTCATATCCCCTGTAGCAACATGAAGTTCCTGCAGATATGTAAATTGTTCATACTGTAATATGCAGTACTCACAGATTGTTTTACCTTGTACTTTCTTTAGTTTTGGTAGGTGGTTCTGTACTTATGCAACACTGCTATCACTATTTCATCGATTAGCTGATGTTTCAAGCTGATTGGGTAAATCTCTCAGATAAGCTTTTTAACAAGATTTAATTTAAACTCCAAATTACATTTCTATACAACATTAAGTACCAGTTGCTATGTGAAATAATTCTGTGTTGGGGTTTAATTTGTTTTAAGAATGTTTTCAAGGGAAATATTACCAGCATAATGCAGTGAAGTATATTTAATCTTAGACATAGTAAACCATGCTACAGCTTTCTGTGCTGATAGAATTTTGTTGGCTCCTTTGCCTGGATTTGCATTTTTTTAGTTGTTGATAAAGTTCTATTGCTGCCTAACTTTTGTTACACATATGTTAAAATGTACACAGTCTTTGGACCAGCACTAGAAAGTTATCCAGGCACAGCTTTGACAATGAGAACTGCATTTTGAACTTTTCTGTGTATGGAGGGGGTCATCCTCGGTTTGAAAGGAAAATCTGGTACCTGGACCTTCAGAGGAGATGCGTGTGTGTCAGATGAGGGGCAAAGCTCTCTATTAAACAACAGTAACAGCAATGAAAGTAGGGTTAAATTCTTGACCATCTTTGAGACTTCTGGAATGAACGACTTCAATTTGCTTTGCTTCCTCTTTACTTTTTTACTCTCATCTATCTGAGTTCTTTTCTTGCTGTGCATTTGTTAAATGCTGCCAGGCAATTCTACCTTCCTTTCAGTTTTGGTCTCCAGATACTACTGGATTCACATGAAAAAAAAAGCCCTAACATTATTTATAAATAGGAGTATTGATCTAAGCAGAAGTAAGCTAAGTTATTTGGAATACATATGGATATTCATATACCTATGGATATCTGGGTTAGGAATGAAGACCACCCAGTGCAGCTATTTTTAAATGCTAGTGATTGTTACTGAATGTCATTCAACTAAGGGTTGAGGAGCTTTAAGGGAAGGCAGATGATTAGCAGAGTATTAATTTGGCCTAAAATGCGTAATTATAAAGCTGTAATGAAGTAGCTAAATGAGTATTTTTATCCATCTACCAACTCACCTAATAGCAAAGGACTGCAAACCTTTAACTCATATTTGTACTAATCCAATTCCAGGTGCACACGGCATATTTTTGTAGTAATAAATATTAAGTAGTATATATTTTAAAGAGCAGTGTGTGTCTTAGCATTCTTGGTAGGAAAAAGGAACTCATAAATTTTAGTCCTGGCACTGACGTTGATTCACGGCATTGCTATGGGCAAGTCACTTAACTTCTGTCTGTGTTTCTTTAGCCGTAAAATAGAAATAACAGTGCTTATTTTCTTTCTTCCCACAGGAGTTGAAACAAATTTTAACATTTGTGCAGCTCTTCAGAGAATGTTAATTTAATGTCCATTTAAACTTTTGGTTGTATCCAAGATAAATATACTCAATGTTATTTTTAGGAAAATTATTTAGAACACTTTTACAAATCTATTCTGTTTGATATTTTATCCAAGTAATAATCTTTTCATGGTAATAAAATATGGTGTTTCCTTGTAAATAGGAAAGCTAATTAACTTGAGGGAAAAAATGAGCCTATTCCTATTACATGAAAAAAAAATTTCTTGACTATTCCATATTTATAAGCATCTACTTCTCTAGATGACAGTACTGTGAAATCAGAAGAGTATGACCATACAGATCATTGTGTATACAAGAAAATGGAATACTACCAATGCATTTCAAAAATTTCAGTCGTTCACCTGTAAGTGGATGAACATAACATTCTTGTTATTCATGCAGATTTTCGAAAGGATGCTTACCACTTACTTCTTTCCTGAAACATACATAAATAGTGAAGATTAATTTAGATTGCAGCTGGATATGGAAACGTGATCAGGAAGAAGATTATAGAAAGTTCATGTGGGTTTTGGCACATGTGAGTAGAGTAGCAGTTCAAGGTCCACGTACATATGTTGAGGGTAAAGGAAGGGATCAGTAAGACGTTGCAGATGGTTGCATTAGCAGAGAAGAATTTGCCCTCTGAATGGTATTGGCTAGAGAATGAGAGCTGCAGATGCTTGAGGGGGCATGCAAGAACAGGTGGAGCAAGCAAAGTTGCATCTTGAGTGGAAAGTCCACCAGATATACCAAATGAGATTACCACAAATGCTGGCCCAAGAAGAGCCCACCTCTGCCAAAATGAATAGCTTTGTAATTCAAATGTGGTCTGTATTCTGCAAGTCACAAAGTTCCATAGTGTTATCCACTGACAGGGTGATTTAAGCATAAATAAACTTGGTGAGATGATCCACAGCAATTAAAAGTTAGTTTTTAGTTCTCCATGCTACTAAAACTTAAGAATGTGAGAACAGAAAAATGTGGATCCAGTAGCTGAAAACTGGCATTCCACAGAATTGGCTAGCAGAATACCAACATCATAAACTTATTAAATTTCAGGAAATAAAATTTTTTCAGATCTTGAGTTATACACTGAACAGTAGTCACTGGAAAGAGTGAAAATCACCTTTGTAGAAGAAATACATGCATTTTAAGATTTACTAAGCTGAGTGCATCTGGAAATAGAGTCCTACAAGATACTCATTTCATTGTGGGGGTAAAAAAGGAGGAAGAGGTAGTCAGCATGGCTTGATGAAAAGAGCTTGGTTGACTGGAAAGACAAGCTACTCCATTAGTTTTTTAAAGAAAATGAGGGGTGAAAGGAAAGAAGGAGTAATACGTGCTTATGATTTTTTGTTTAGACCAGTTTTCAAAAACATCAAGATTAGAATATTTAAATTAGGTTTCGAAAGAGATGTTGCAAATTTTTTTTTCTCATAATTTCCTGTAGTAGAAGTTTGTTAAATCATGTCTGGTTACACCAGCAGAAATCTAGTCAAAAAACTATTGCTGAAAACAGTTCTGTAACAGAAACTAAAACATCAACAGAATGAGAATGCAAGAGAGTGGATGTTCTTGGATTTTTCTCATTCTGTTGCTGTTTAAAAAAAAGGTATTTGAACAATTTTGTAGAAACGATTGCATTAATAAATACTAATGAGTGTGGTGTTCTTGCAAGGTTGTGTGTAGGAGCCTAAAATTAGCTGCTGTGATTAATTCGGTTTAGGTGCTGTGAATCAGAGGATGAAATACTGGTTCTATTGAATTCATAATAGAAGTCCTGTTGAGTGCATACAGTTAAATGCTTCCAGGATTAGGACATTCAAAAAATATTTTGAGAATTTGAACATCTATCTCTAAGGTATCATTTGATGACACACTTGCAGAATGTCAAAATTAGCACGTATCTGAATGTTTTACTGTACCAAGGTCTGCATCATCTGCTGTAGGTTAAAATCATCATTGTACAACAATTTTCTGTAGCTCTGAGAATTTCACGTTGAAATTATTGCAAACAGGAAACATTTTAATCCAGTTTCAGACACCACTGAAAGTAGAAGGAGCAAAATATTTTTGATTTATCCTTGTCTGGCCTAACTGAAGTGTGAAACTCTAATGACCTTGAAAGTTAAATCTTGGTAAAGTTCCAGGTGCATGGGAGAAACGCAACATTTGGGTTAAAAATCTGAAAAATTTGACAATTCTTGCTGAAAGTTATTGATGTAAAGTCATATAATGTTGGCAAAGGTCAGCCTTGGTTTTCTAGAGGGGAGCCCTAAAGAAGAGTAGGAAAGAACTAAAGGGCCTTGTAAGTCCCACGTGTTCAGTTTTTCTGTCTAGTTTCATGATTATAGGTAGTTCTGAGAAGTTACTTCCAATTAAGTTGACCCATGATGAGAAGAAAAACTTTGAAAACAAATCCCAAAATGTTCAAATAATGGGGCCTGAGCATTATTTTGTTCCTCTTTTAATGAAATGATAGTAATTTTTAATTAGCAACAAGTAATTTGTAATTTAAGAATTTTAATTTATTTTCTGTTAATGTGTAAGCTGACTTCCAAGGAGAAGACAGTTCAAATGTGGTGCTTTCATTATTTGCTTTAAAGTCAATTCATCACAGTCATGAAACTGGCTATAGAAAGAAAGAAAAAAAAAAAGCAGAGTAATTCAAATTGCAGACCTGATTCTGCAATTTTTGTTCCTAGACAAAATACCAAATTGCATCAAGGGAGGTTTTCTATGTACCAGGATTAAAAATTATGTCCTAATTCTGAGCTGAAATAAGAATTCATAGAAATGTTTTATCAGTCCTTTCCAGCAAACCTTTAATGTCTATCAGTGATAATATTGTAAAATCAAAAGACAAATGAGAGTCTATCTAAAGAGAATTTTTGTACTCTCATGAAAAGATGGAAAACAATTTCTCATAGATCTGTAATGGAATTTAGTTGTTCATGGTAACAGGACCACATATAAAAGATCCATGGAGCACGTAATTTAAACTTAATTTTATGGATGCAGGAAACTGGCCTTTGAAGTCATCTCCATAGAGATTCTATTTGGCATTCATAATATCTTATAGTCGTCTTGATGTCTTGCTTATCCAGTGCCTAAAAGATGACTAATTGGGATTTATTAAAATTCTGCTGGCATATTACCATCCATAGCATTGGCTGGAATTGTATTTTTTATGACCATTCATAATACTTAATTCAAAAGTTCTAGCCAGTATTCTGATTTTCTTTAGATTAATTTTGAATCTTTGAAATATTTAACAATGAAAATAAAATCTGAAAGAGGATACAGATTTTTTAAAAAAATGTTATGATACTAATGCTGTCTTACTTTTAGGGCATGATTTAAAGCTTTATTTCAGGCAGCACTCTTTTCAAATGTGTTTTTCAATTGTTTTCAAGCAATTTGATAACTGTGACCAGGTTTGGCTCCTCATTAGAAAAAGATCACACCACAGTATTTGGAGGCTGGGGCACATGAAGCAGAGGGATCTGGGTCTGGTTAGTGTGGAGAAGAGCAGGTGGAGGCAGACCTTGTTGTTGTGTGCAATGCTGTGATCAGAGGATGCAGAGAAGACAGAGCCATACTCCTCTCAGAGCTGCACAGCAGTAGAACAAGAGGCAACAGTGAAGACGAATATATATAATTCTGATTATATAACAGAGGGCAAAATTTCACCATGAAGGATGGCTGAACACTGGAGCAGGTGCCCAGATTTCTTAGGGGATCTCTTTCCTTTGAGGTGTTCCAAGACCTAACTGGATGTGGTCCTGAACCACCTGATGCCTGGTTGGAGTGGAGACCTCTGAACGTCTCTTCCTGACCAAATAATTCTATTTCTATAAGCTGAAAGAATAGAAAACAGCAGTGGAGAATGTGTTAAGTCATCTAATTCATTTCACTGTCAGGTGAGGATTTCTCTTCGCTGAAACTAATTAAAAATAACAAATTTTAGGGTGAAATATATTTATATTTTGTCAAAACTATGTTCTGTGTATGTCTCGCAAGACACTTAGGTCATTAGAATTTCCAAAACTCCTCTCTTCCTGTATATGATTTCCAGAAACCCATATGGTCACATCCTTGCCTGTGCTATTCCTTCTAAAATGGATATTTTTCAGTATATTCAGAATGTACAGATTCTGCATTTGTTATGACTTGGTTGCTAATTCTTCTCCAGGATGAATTTGACAAGCTACAGAATGAAGAAATTATTATCTTTGTATTGCTTGCCCATTCTCCCCCACACTTAAGTGCCTTATGTGTGTACCTTAAATAGCATTCTAAAGATTGCAGATGCAGTTGTAGTATTTTCTGTAGAGAAACAAATTCTGGTTTTTAATTTAAATCTTTGAGAGGGTTCTTTAACTCTTCTTCCACAGAAATTGATTTTGTAAACAGTTTTTCTTTAGTTCTAGCACACTGAATTTGTGGGCAGTTGCAGATGCTTTACTAAACCCCCTTCTTGCAACTGTGTTTATAAGTAAGCTGTTTTATGGATTGCATCAATTGTTATGTAACACCTTAAATCAAGAATAAGTTTGAAGAAAATGGTAACAAATGGATTCATGGCTAAAGACTGACTTAGCAAGGACTGTAAAATATTCAAGTAAATAATTTTTTAAGTACAATTATGTCTGGATAGATCTGAAGTTTATTTAGAATAAGAATTTTAAATTTACAAGTGTGTTTTCATGAGGTTTTGAAGCAAGATATCTTTGAGCTATTGTAAAGGTAGGCATTTGCTGGGACATGCTGCACACAAACATACAGATCCATCTGCATTTATAGCAAAAAATTCTGTATGACTACGTGATGTCCTTGGTTATGGTTCTAATTCTGTGGTCAACAAGTGCAGCACTTCAGTCTTCATTCTTTCTCATTAACTTAGAAAACCTATGTCCTGTCATGTGAAAAAACAAGAATTCACAGTCTGTGAACTGTTGTTGGTGTGGGCTACTGGGTATCATATAATTGTATCGAACTTCAAAACTATTTCACAGTGCAGAATAATGATTCTTAAATATTGTGTTTCTGTGTTGTTTTGCTCTGTTTTGACAAGTCAGTTCCTTGTCTTGTGATGCCACTTATCTGTTTGATGACAATTCAAGTGTTGCCTGCTCTGAGCTTTCAACAATGCTGTTCCCTGCAGTAAATTAAAATAGTTACGTATTGTGTGCCTCGGCAAGGAAGGACCTTTGGAAGCTCATTGAATGATGGCAGTTTGCGAAATGCAATGCCTCAGTTTGTGTCTTAGAAACCAATGGGTCTTACAGAAATAGGAATATAATCTCGTTTAAAAATCTGTCAAATTATGTACTACTGGAATTGATACAGGGATGCTATGAAATGGTTTCTAAACTGGGAAATGGGAAAGAAATTTTGAAACCAAAAGTGCAGGTCTCTTTCATTCAATGCAGTAATTGATACAGAAGCACAAAGAATACACAGCCTGGGTGTTTTTACCTAATCTTTAATAAGATGGATATGATATTCCTTATTTCCAGTAAATACTCATGTGCCCATTACAAATTTACATGGCCTAATGAGCACTAATCCAGTTAATTCACATATGTGTATAAGCAATATAATTTTCTGAGCCAGAGAAATAGCTCCACTGTAGCTTCCAGGGATTGGCAATAAAGTGCTCACTTTGAATACTTGGCATAAAACTCTTTCCTGTTCTTTGAAGGCACAGCAATACTCAATGCAATCGGCTGAGATTCTCAGCCTTGTAGTTTTTGGCATCTGGATTCAGGTGATGAACACTCTGACTCTGGACGTGAAGGATGAAGGCTTATGTTACAAAGTCTGACCAGAGCGGCTGCTCGACCAAAGCTTTCCAAGCGTTGCTGGTAATCATTTATGTCCAGTTTCCAAGAGGAACACCAAGAGCCAGATGTAAGATAACCTCCTGGAGACTGACATTTGGGGGATGATAAGAGAGCTGTTTATCTTCTTTTGGCATATACATTGGTAGAGATAAAGATGGGAACATATTGTACAAAACAACTTCAAATACAAAGTGAAATAAAATAGTGTGTGACATTTTTTCCCAGATAGTTGAAGGACTGAGTTCTTTACAGCTGCTTGGAAATCTGTTTCTAGAACTAATTCATGAAATATTTCACTAAGGGTGTCTACTGAGGTGGGAATTCTATCTTAACCTGTAAAAAGGAACTATAAATAGCATCCTAAAAGTGAATATTTATTTATTTAAATTTCAAAGCATGTAAATCACTGAGGGGAGAGACAGCTGTGTTCTGAATTTACCAGTATATACATCATAGGCAAAATTTTGTTCACTCTAAGAGGAGCATGAATCCTCACTCGGTTGGTATTTTAACTTCTGATGATCACGTTTTTTAAAGAAATACTATTTTTTGTTTATCAAATCCATCTTTTCTAGTGTCTTTTACCTACACAGATATCCTATGAGGAATAATGTAAATTTTAAATATACTAGGGATTTAAGAGGAAAGTCTTATTTATATGCTGAGAAACAGTCATGCCTTTAATATTTAAAATCTTTTTCTGGTCTCTATAAACCTCAGTTAAAGAGACCATATATAATTAAACAATTTATATAATTTAAAGGTGTGGGTTTTTTCTGTCACAAAGCATGTGTTTTATTATCCTGTTAAGATCTCCTTTGTTAGGCAGCCATTTGGGTCAAGTTAAGTGGCTTTGACACATAAGTGATCTTTGCAAGCAGGGTAGAAGAGAACTTGCCAGTGTCTTAATAGCTTTAATTATAGATACCACTAACCTGTGGCTTTACAATCACATTATGTGTTGTCTTTTTTCCCTTGCCTAATCTTTTTGCTTCAAATTTAGATGTAAATTCTCTGAAGCAGTAGAATTTTTGTTTTCATGGTATATTTGTGCAGTGTGTAACACAGTAGAAATAGCTCTGATTTAGAGTTACAAAGGGTTAGAAGCAGATAGAAATAGGAATATGGTATGGTTGTATAATAGTTGGGGCATATAAATAATTTCTGGGTGCCTCCACAGTGCACAATTTCAGTGTTCCAGGGTGACTTCTTAATTATTGTGAATTTGCAAATGATCGTTTCTGCATGGTATTGATAGGCACTGTCCAACCAGGTACAATATAGTATTGTGTACCCAGAGAACTCACACAAGGGGAGTGAAATCAACAGGAAAATGCTTCCAACATAGTAGGGCTTCTGTGAGGATAAAGTCATTAATGTTTTAAACACATCTGAGGATTATCAGATAAGGGACATGATGTAAGTGTGAAGTAATAACATATGTGTGTGTATTCATAATGTAAAATACATTAGCACAGTTCTGTTTCCATTAACTGTCTTATGTGTGTTAAGTATTTTCCACGGGGAAATTAATCCTTGTTTCCATTCTGCACTGGCATGAAATTTTCAAATTTTATTTAATGTAGGATCTTAGGACTATTCTCCTCCTGAATTAAAACTTCGATTTTAAATAGTGAAATAAATCCATGTGGAATATTATTTTTGGAGAATAACAGTGAAGACTGTTAATAATGCCCAGGAAAAGGTGTTAAAAATCTCACAGCTATTTTTAGGGACAGCTCTTTGTAATAGGAAAAATAATACTAAAAATGTTGTGTAATTTAGTATGGAAATACATAGTTTGACTCAGTAGGAATTTGTCAGAGATTTTCTTGCTACCTCCTATCATTCCTGCTTTGATATATGAGGAGGAATTCCAACAGCTTGGAGGGCCAGCTACACTGAAGTGATTTCCATGGACAGTTTTGCAAGGGGATGACGCATGTGCTTTTCCCAATTTCTCCTTCCTCCTCATTCATCCTCGAGAAAAGGAGAAGAGACATCTCAATGGCACAGTGAAATCTGAAGCTGTGGCTTGTTTTAGGGAACAATCTGAATTTTAAAAAACCGTCTCCAATTTATAAGATCTTCAGCCTTTTGAAGAGAGTGCTGAGGGCTTGCAAGCATCTTCCAAAGAGCTGTTCCTTCTGAAAGCCTGGTATCCATAGTCCTGTCATTTTCCATCTCTTGCCTGAGAAGTTCCCTGGGAGCTTAGAAACCACAACCCTGCTCAAAGCCTCCTTTTTGTGTGTTTTGTGGTCCACAGAAGCCTCTCAGCAGCTGTTTCAGTATAAGTCTATGCCTCTCTCCCTTGGACAAATTTGTTTATGAATTTGTTTCCCATGCTTTCCTTTTAGATTCCTCTAAACAAATACAGGAAACTCGAATTTATTTTCAGTTAGGCACTTCCAGGAGATGTAATCTAGGCTTCAAGGATAAATACTGAAATGTGGTGTGCTTGCCTCTTCCTAGTAATGTTTGGGCTCCTGGAGAAAATGTCAATGGAGGCCTAATGCTCTGCTGAAATGGTGTTTTGATGAACGACTTTGATTACATCCTCATAAAAATACATACAATAACGTTTGATCGTTCCTCAAAGTTTTATTGTGACAGTGGCAGTCATCTGGTGTCCTAATGCTTTGAATAACTCCCAAAGTTTGCTAATAATACATCAGCATCTAATAAGAGCTATGGTTTGGACAGGTCTCTCTTTTTTGGTTGATGCAAAAATTATGTTTAAGGTCCCTGCTGATTACACATGTAAGCAGTTTAACTACGGTCACGTGTTGACAAATAATCATAATTTTTTCAGTGTTTTTCTCAGGTTCTTCGAGCAGGTCAATATTTGTCTAATGTCTTTGCCATTTTGGGGGGTCAGATTGAAGCACAGCGTGGTTTCGGTTCAACACCAAGAGCTCGTATGATTCTGATTTAGATACTCAGTGCTTTCAAGAGTTGTATGGTGGCTTGTGGGTCAGATGTTTTCCATTCAAAATCATTTCCCAGGCAGAAGAGACTACCCATTAGACTAGTAGCCTCAAAGATTGTAGGACAGATCTGCTTACGAATTTTGCAGTGGAGATGCAGTCTTTCATTAACCGTACATGCCAAAAAGGTACTTCCCTTCAGTCTTCTGCTTTTCCTTCCAAGGTTTTTGTTCAGCCCTTTCTGTAGCCTGTGAGAGGCAGGGGATCTCCCCTAATGAGACTTTAATGAGTTACTAAAACACTGAAAACTTTGGAAAATAGTGTTAAATTCTGGGTGCTGCACCATCTTAATTGTTAGAGCTGCTGCACTATCTTGTATTGATTTGAAATATGTATTTTAAATTTCTGTTTCTGAGCCAATTTTTATGAAAATATGGAAAATAATTCAGTCAATACTAGGCAAATCTATATACTGGCATAAGATATGATTCTATTATCTAAATAAGGGTCTTATACAAGTAACTAGGCTAATTGTCAATGGCTTTACATGCAGTAGAGCTTTTAGTTGGTTTTGGTGGGTTTTTTAAAATTGTTCAGTAAAATGGTACCTCATTTCTAGAAATCAAGCACAAAATTCTATGATGGAAAATTCTGATTCGTATTCCCACCATCTTACACTTCAATGAGTCATTAATAATTTGATTAAATTCCTGATTGTGAAAATTTCTTTTTCAGAGACTCAGATTCATGTTATTCCTTCTTCTTTACCCTCAAATACAACTTAAAAAAAAATTTGTGTTCTTGCTGTTATAGTGCTCTTTAAAATAGATTGGAGTTACAGAGTGAATTTTAATATTTCCTAAACTTGTGAAGTAGAAAAGCCTATCACAATCATCTAGAATATATTTCCTTGGAATTTTTGAATAATGTATCATCTCCTATAAGTTAAGTTTAAATAAGAATAGAGCTGAGAGACCAGTAACTGAAATCTTCTGTAGTTTGCTAGATCGCACATGTTTAAAGAGATTGATATTCATGTTTAGAAACTACTTTTATTTAGTATTTCAAAGCTTTTCCTCTTTACATATGTGTATATGATACCCTTAGAATCACTATCATACCTCAAACCTAACTTAATTTTAAGGGGTTTTTTTCTTAATGACTATCAGTTCAAATTTATTTAACTGTATTTACTTAATTAAAATGTATGTAATTTATTACAGATTGAATCCTTTAGGTCAGTGCTTGCTAGGCTGGCTGCTGCTGCTTGACACTGGACTAAATTTGAAGTTTGAAATGTTTTAGCAGGAATACACTTGGGTTGAATTACAGAGAGACAGGGTTGTAACTGAGCAGACAGAAAGGTGAGAACTCGTACTGATTGCAGTTTGTGAATAGGTCCCTGCATGTGAAAAGGTTATAATTAAGTTAATCTACAGGAATGTTTGAGACTCTCTATTCTCTTTATTGGAGAGATGCTAGGTACAGAAATAAAAATTATTGATTTTCAATCTTTCATTTAGCTTTCCAGTTGTTCAAGTTATGTATTTTTTTCTAAAGATTTCAAAAATAAAAATGATAAATAGATTAGTTATTGTAGACAGGAACAAGAAAGCCTGATAAGCATCTTGTGATTCAGTAATGCAGTATATCAAATCTGCCACAGGCAAAAATTGATGTGATCTGAAATTCCCCTTGGTGTAGTTTCCTATTTCTTTTGCTGTTTTTGTAGAACTTGCCCATGCCCTCGTGGCATATGTGACACATCTTTGCTCTCATTTCAAAACTCATCATTGCTTTGCTTTTCAGGTGCTGGACAGATGACTCTTATCAGAATCCAGAAGAAATTGCTTTTAGTGTTTTGCTATTGGTATCCCAGTATACTATCAAAGCTTCTGGCTGTCAAAGAGATATGTTAAAGGATAAATTCAGAATTTGGAGTTTGGTTACTGTAATTTGTGCATATTTGTCATTTGTATTTCTCTGATAACTCCAGAAAGATCACTTCTTTAAAAATTCTGTTGTTTTTCCTTAGAAATAACTCTGTGTCAAAATTAGACTTGCTTTCTTATGAAGCAGAATATCCTTGACAGTTGTTGAAGGTGCTAACATGACTCTGGTTGTTTTCTTTTCCTTCTCTCTTATAAATAGTCAGTGCACTTCAGGATGGTAAGCAAGTTGCAAGGAACAAGATGTTTGCACTCTGTTGCCAACCTGATGGGTCGAGCTCTGCTCACAAGGCAGAGCTCAGTTTAAACCATCACGTGGCTTCTGCGGTTGCCTCTGACATGTGAGGGCAATTAGTTTAACATTGTGCAGATACAAGGGATAATTATGCCTCGCAGTACTGCTGAAATCTCCAAAGAGCTTTCATACCAGGATCCTGAAAAGTTGATTTCTGATATGTAGTAAGTAACAAAAGAATTTATATATAGTAAAACAATAATTATTGAAAAAAACCCTCATAAATTTTCTTAATGATATTTACTCATCACCTCTCTGTGAAATAACTTCCTCTTGCTTGTTGGAACAGGTAATTGGCTGCATTTACTCTAAAAAGTGCTTGGCTACCCATAAAGTATAGTTGCACGATTGTTATAATATCTGCAGCATGAAACGTAATACTTGTGCAAGTGACCATGAAGATAAGATTGTTGAAGAGCAGATTTTCAATCTTTGCTTAGTCAGTTGTGTGACACTGTATGATGTTATTGACATCCAGATAAATAGTCTAAGCCTGCCTGGTGTTTAGCTCCATGAGAGGGAATTAGCATCCCCCAGGAATGGAGGTGCCTGCTGTAATGTAATAGTTGACCTGATTTAAATCTAAACCCAGGGAGCAATGCAGAGGAATAATCCATTAAAGAATGCCCGTTCTTTAAAGAACTGTTTTCTCATTCAAGAATTGCTAGTATTGGCAAATTTGTACTGGTGTGAAATCATAAATAAATTAAAATATTTTTCACATATTCATTAGAAATGGTACTAGTACTGCAAAATCTGAATGGAAATGTAGAAGTTCACACGAGTTGCCCTATGTTGACAATCCTATCGTTCTGAGAACATTTTGTTCATTATCTTTTTAAAAGTGCAAATCAGGACTGATGCTTTCCAGGAGTTGGTGAATTGTGAACCAGATTATGAGAGCTAGTAGATATAGCTAAAACAACTTCATAAAATATAACATGCTTCTGCAAAGAATACCATATGTTAAGGTAATGGAATGGGTTCACTAAATTAATTGAATTTGCAATAACCAGACTTCAACTTCTTGTGGCTTTCACTGATCAAAACAGCTGTATCCAAGCCATGGTGTCTTTATTAAATTCAGATAAAACAAATGTTCCTCCTAAATCACAACTTTCTCCTATATTTAGCTCTGTTACTGTTAAAATATCCATTTTACCATAAGATGTAGGAAATACGTTGCAGTAAAAACGTCTGTTTTATAAAGAAGTCAGCTATTTGCTTATTACATCTTGAATTTGATGTTTACTGTAATTATCAAATTCTAAGGTTCATGCCTGCAAGTAGGTTTAAGACCTAGTATACTTTTATCGTTGAAACTTCCATTAGAGAGTTAAAACCTATGTTTAGTTAAAATATAAAAGTATTATGAAACTACTCAAGATATTTTGTGGCAAAATTTAATAAAGAGTTAGGGCCTATTTTTACCAAGCTTAATTAAAATCTCTAAATTACTTATACTGAATAAGTTGTACGCAACTTACTATAAATGCTGACAACTTTTTAGAGTAAAATAATTGTGAATCACTCAATAGTCTCACATAGAAAAGCATATAAAAGCAGTAGTCTAGAAAGGAATTTTTATTTTCTTTTTATTATTTTATTTCATTTTTCTTTAGTTAAAAGGTCCCCATTCCAAAAGCAGTAAACTTTTAATACCAATGATGTGTTTAAGAAATAGAAAAGGAGATAGTTTACACCATGGACTACTGGCTAAATCCTCAGAGTATATGGGGAGGAATGCGGATCAGAATAGCCATGCTATTTTTACTGCCTACATCAGTATGGGAGGGTAGATACATCTTAATTTGTTCTGTTAGCTGTCTGATACTGCTGTTGGAAAACTAAGTGAGATTTTTTGAAATGTTTGAAAAGTATCTGTTTTTTTCCGTTAGTCACCTATACAGCTTGCTACATTTTGAAAATGTATCTTTTTCTGTCTTGATCGTGTGGGTTTAGTTTTTGAATGATTAGGTGGTGCATAGAGCCGAAACAGGGGGAGAAGTGTTTTAGAAATAGAGCATTATTCTGTAAGTGGACTCGTACACTAATGGATCTTCCTTCATTTCATATTCTGAAAGATTTTCAATTTTTTCTCACAATGACAAAACATAAACTAGAGGTTTTTTCATTGCTGCTGAGAGTCCACCCTGAACATTTTTCCTAACTGAAAAAACTCAAACTTATGTGTTTGACTTTTTCGCAGGAAAGTGAAGGCTCCCATGGCTGCCCTCCTCCAGTACGTTTCCTGGGCTGGGGTAGCTGGCAGCAGGGAAAGCTTCAGGGAGCATTCCCAGAGCTTCCCTGGGCTGAGGTTGTCAGGCTCCTGGCTGTGCGCCAGGGAACGTGTGCAGAGATGGAGCACTTCCATGAACCTCCTGTGTTATGTCTTCGTGCTGTTAGTGGAGAATGGGGATCCCTCCCTTAGGGGTGCCTGTGTGGTAAAGCTGTGCAAGCCTGCAAGTCATGGTCTAAGAATTTGTCAAAAAGCCAAATTAAAAAAAGCTTCACAACTAAACAAGCACATAAAATCAACTTCATGCACACACTCCACCCCTTCCCACCCCACCTTAATATTTTAGTGCAATTTCATTAGAAGGCAATGTGTCCATACGTTGACAAATGCTGCAATATAAGTAATATATAACAGGTTCTCTTTATCAAAAAGTTCTTTTGATAAGCTTTAGGTAAAAGTTTATGTGGATATTCAATAGCATTGTATTTTCTAAGTCTTAGCAATTGCTCATCACATTTTTATATGGGTAGAATTCAACTAAGGCTTTTGAGCCTGAAGTGGTAAACGGATTTGCATGTTTAAGAGCTAACTGTTGATCCAGCTAATAATTTAAATGAAAAAATTGACTCTACTGGTGACTGAAGAGCGAGTCTGAGTGGTAAATTATTTCAAAAGTCTCTGGGATGCCATTCTGGTCACCTCTTGGGAAATAGGTTGTGTTACTTGTAATTAACATGAAAATATATAGAGCTTGTTGAGGTTTAAAAGTTGTCAATTAAATCTCTTAGAGGAAGAGGGAGTGAGACTTTGGGGTAGTTGACTCCAGCCTTGAGCAGTTGTAAGTTTTCTAATACAGGCTGTCTGTCCTACTTCAGAGCAGGCTGTGGACCTCAGGAGATGCCCGTAGATACTCTACTAGATGCTCTAGTTTGGCTAGAGAACAGAGTGCTGGATTGTTTCCTCTACTCAGAAAAATCCTGGATAAACCAGCATTTTTAGAGAATGCCATATCCTAATGTACAAATACTTAGGGAACCATCCTGGTATTTGGGAGACATCAGTTCAGTACACAACTAACGTGGACTGCTCTCTGACCTTGACTGGGCAGCACACCAGGGTCAGTCTGTGTGGATTTCCAGCTTGGCTTCCCTGAAACTGAGGTACTAAATCCAAGCTGCCTTTCAAAACTTCTTGTATTCTCAAATGTGGAGATAAAGATAAAGCTAGTCTTCTGAAAGTGTCTTCACCTTTCTGTAGACAATTAAGACTGGACTATCTGTTTTATAGCTGGCTGAAAATGGGTGAGATGACTCCCACTGCTAGTCCCTTGGTACTGATCCCTTTTCTCCCCCGTCTTAAAATGAATTTTTTATACTGTATTTATGTACTTTGCAGGATGAATGTTTATTTTACTATAAAAGTATTAAATATGTATAGTATTTAGGCAACATGGTAATGAAATTCTGTAAGTACTTATGATAGAAAATCTTTCCTTAGTGACTGCATTTCTTCTAGATTTACAGTTTCCTGCCCATTTATCTAGATATAATTCTTGGTAGTTTTAATATTATTCCCAGTGAATATTCTGTTATCTGGCACATGGAATATTCCTGGATTTGGGGAAAACTGGCCTGGGTTTAAATACATGAAGTTAAAGCTTATTATGGTAGAAGAGAAAGCAAGCCTCCTTGGGTTTTCTTATCATCTCCTAGAGCAGTAGCTTGGATTGTAAACATAATTCCAATTTAGTGTTGATTACTGCTTGGGATATTTGGCTGCACTGTGAATGGCAGAACTGTCTTGTATAAGGCGATTGATTTAATGGTATTTTTTTTTTTCATCTAACAGTCTGATTAGGCATTTTAATCCACTGATAAATTAAAATTAAAAAAAAACAAACTTCTGTTGATACTCAGTGGGGATCCTCCAGTAACTAAAGAAATCTGTACAGTACCTGTAGAATCTGAAATCTTCAAACCCAGATCTGATGTACGCTGAAGTGAGGCTCACTAACCTCTTCACTAAACACTGTTAAGGTGTTTTTAGAGAATGAAATGAACAGAGATGTAAGAATTCAGCAATTAACTGTTTTGGAGTGTTTATTTCAGCAAAGTTCAAAATTCTGAATATCCATTTCAGGCTATGTATGGTAAAAGTACTGGTACCTTTCTTGCTTTAGTGAGTAAGAAAAGTTCTCTGGTCTCATGGTGAGACTGTGCTTGTCCAGAGAGTTAATACCTTTCAGTAAAGCAGTGGATCTGTCTGGAAAAAAGGAACAAGGAGTTGAGCACACAGCTCTTCATTCAGATCTGAACTGGATCACATAAATGAAAGCTACTGTGGGATATACACACATGAGGCTAAAATAAGGGTCTAATAAATACTGCTAGCTTTGTCTTTCATTGAGGAGAGAATGCTTTTCTCCACAGTAGAAATTTTCTCATGACACAAATTTTTACTTTTATTTAATGCTGGTTTTAAGCGTGTGGTGGCTTTTATTTTGTGCCCACTAATAAAGCCCATTGAGATCTTTGTACCTATAACCAGTTGTTCCTTTCACCGAAATCAGCTCTTGCCTTTTGGAACACTGCAGTACCCTTTTAAAAATGACATATATATTGCATAACTGTAAGGCAGTAGAAGATAGAAGTGTTGGCTTATGTGTAAATTGATTTGTATTTTTAAAGTACTGAAAGGGTTTTTCTTTTTTTTTTTCCTTTTTTTTTTTTCTTATTTTGAGCCTTTACATTGTAGGTTAAAAAATCTGAAAGCATATGGTAGCAATTTTTTAACCTCTCTACATGAGGTGCTTGTCAACGGAGGTCCATACGTCCAAAGCTAGTTAATAACAGCTGCAGGCCAAAGTTCTTTTAAGAGCTATTGCCGTGTTCCAAGATTCTCAAAGACTTTGAACAAGTGAAGTTGGCCACAAGGGAAAGCAGCAGGTCTGCATTCTGCTTGTTAAGTGAACCCTGTTTGAACGGAAAAAAATGTGGCTGAAAGTCAGAATTTTCATGCTATAAAACTTGACCATAAAATATCAGATAGGATTGGCTAGTAGGCTGCTGCAGTTTAGCCTAAACGAACCATTTTCTTCAATCTAAAACTTTATTTTGCTGATTGCTTCACTGAAAATATTTAGGGGTTTTTTGTTGAAAATTTGGAAGACTAATTATACCAATTTTTTTTTAAAGAATTCACAGAATTCCAAATGTAGGAATAGTTATGTTTGCATTTACATATTGTATATTAAAAAAATATATAATGTGGAAAGGAAGAATGTATGGGAAGAAGAAAAAATTGCAGTTCTCTTGACCTTATGGTGCTTTCTCAGTTTTATATTCCTGTCCATTTTTGCCATGTCCTTTTCAAAGCAGTAGTGAATTATAATTACGTGAACTCCGTCTAGTCAGCTTTCCATGCAGTTTGGAAGTTTCTTGGCAGTTTGGAAGAAGTCCAGCCTTAAATTCTGAAATCACTTTCTCAAAAGATATGGTCTGTATACTTTTGCCTATTGATTGAAAATCTTCATGGTATATTAAAGCCTTTATCAAAAAAAGCTCTTTATAAGCATTTAGAGGGAACAAGGCTGTCTGGCTGGTTATCTGCCAGTAATAAAGTATCAATAAACAATACTCATAATTGTTGTTCAAGTTGAATATAAGGCAGGATGCTTGACAGAAAATATGTTTTGTGCTCTACGCCGGAATGGGGCTGGATCAAAAGCTGAGATTTGCAATGGATTTGTAGGACGCTGAGTGCCCCTAGGTGGTCACAGCTAAAAGTACAGCAAGAAAAGCCTCCCCTGTGCGTTTGGCTCCTGCGGGGGCCAGCTCACCTCTGCTGGGCACTTGGGCGCGCATCCCGCTCACAGTGGCACGTTTTTGGGATGCGTTTCGGCTAAAGAAGCACTCCTTTCCTTTTGATAGGTCTCTGCTTTACAGGAGAACGTTTGTGTGGTATTAATTTTAATCAGGCAATTGCTGACATACTGAAGTGGCAGTCTATCATTACCCCACTTATGGCTCCAATTTAGCCCTTGTCATTGCAGTTGTCAGTATCAATTGGGGATTAGAGTGGGTTATGGCATTCAGAGTGGATGGTCAGTGGATCAGTACCACTTTTCATTCCTTTTAAGCACAATCTTTTTATTATCAAGCTTATCAATGCAATTTTGTTACTGCTTTTCAAGTTTTTTATATACATAAAGTGTTTTGGAGATAAATTGCTTCTGGAATTGTTTTTGGGTTCTTTGTATTCCATTTTTCTACAGGATTTGAAATATGTGAGTAATTAAATGACACAGAAATGTTACCACTTCTGAAATACACATTTCTAAAGTTATACAGTCAGTTGTTTTGAAAATGCTTATTTATATAGCAGTGATCCTTAGAGAAGGTGTGCACTGTGGCATAAGCACAAAAGTGTGTCACTGATTTGCCATTGTGAGGAAAGCAAGCATTAATAATGGAACTGTACAGCCAATTCCAAATAGCAATGTTTTAAAACCAAATAATAGAATGCTATGTAATAATACAACTCATTATAATTTTCACCAGATAAATGATGTCTGAAATCTCCATGTACAGTATGTGAGAAAAGAAACTTTGTATTTTATCCTAAGAGTTAGGTTTTCAATGACAGATATTTCTGCAGGGAAGGAGGGTCAAAAAAAAACCGTAAATCTCTAACTCTCTCAGAATTCTGGTGAATTTGCTTCTATGGTAACCAATTAGCCAGAGCTTATTACTCATGTAAAACAGGAACTGTTTGCATTTTTTAAACCTTCATTTGCAAAACAGCATGTCTAAATGATAAAGTTAAATTTCTTTCCCAAGACCACAAGTCTTCTTTGTAGGTGGAAACAACAAAGTGTACAGTTTAAAAAGCAAGGGAAAAGGCGCTCCTAGGCAGCACCATCCATCCACGCTAAAAGCAAATATTTGTTTTTGGAGCAGAGAATGGCTGTCCCCGGAGCAGCCAGCTTAGCAAAAGCAGGAATGGAAGGGCAGAGCCCATCTTTTATGGAAGTCAGATAAATTTCATGCTCTTTAACATCAACTGTGACTGCAGGCTTTTCACTGAAGTCTGGCTCCTTCCCCAGTGCGAACAAAATAGGAAAAGTGATTAAAGTTCACTCAGTACTGGACGGCAGGAGGCAACTGCTCCGATATCTTCAGCTGAGGGAGAGGGCGAGAGGGCTCTTTAATAAGACTTGTGAGGCTTCTTTGAAGAAAAGAAGTAGGACTCACAGGGCCTATAGATGCCTACGCTAACATTCATTCATTTCCGGTACTTCATATGGCTTCTTTGACACGTTCTAATATTGTCATCCCCTTCATTAAAATGTTCATTATGAAAGGGGAAAGAGAGAAAATGTAACTGTTAACTGGAGTCAAGGGTCAGCAAGTTCTGCTGTGAGCAAAGGACTCGGAGCTGCCTCGGATAATAGCGGCAGTTCTGGGGCAGACACGAAAGACTGACAGAAATTGAAAATATGGACCTTACAAATTGTCCTGTCTTGTGATGGATGGGAGTCTTGAGCATCCTGACAAGTCTTGAAAAGCTGAAGTGGCTAGCAGATCTTCCCAGATCCTGCCTTTTGGCTTTTTCTCTCTGCCTCTGTCTCTTTTTCTGTTTCTCCCTGTTTTAAGTTGTGCAATCAGTATTCACACATTCTTATAACTAATAGGATTAGAGGCGTTGCAAAGGGATTTGAACAAGATAATTAGTTTACTGCTTAGTCCACAATATAACAGGCAAAACCCCTCTGAGAAGAGGCGGACAAAATGGGTCAGAAAATGTGTGGGAAATGAGGTAAGGCCCCTCAAACAGGGCTTCAATCAGCTACACCATTATGAAAGGATCCTGGAGTATTCATTCATTGCTGCAGACCGTTGACTTTTTTGGCTTGGCCACCAGAGGTGTCAAGGAATGAGACTGAGCTGAGCAGTGGGAAATGTTGCTGGATATGAAGGAGCCTGTTTCAAGTGCTTAAGTGCAATATAAAGTTCTTTGCCACTATGTCACGTAGAGCAACTCTAGAGAAGTGAAGCAGCCTCGCACAGTTTACAAAGGTGAGGCTGTAAAAGCAAAACTTCTTGTAAACCTTGGGGTGGATCACATCTCAGAAACAGGCAACTGAAATATTAAATTAAGGAACTTAATTTCGATTTGGTGTTATGTTTGAACCTCTATCTAGGAGTTATTTAAAACATAAATTTTCTAGCAGTGCCTTTAAGTGTTCCATTTAAATATATTTTTTCTAGTTTTAAGATGTGCCAGACAGAAAAAGCCCCCAGATCCAGCCCCCCACTGCCCCCACCCGGTGATACTAGTATGGTGCATGAATTACTAAGTGATAGTATTTGGTTTCCAAAGGAGTAGCAGGAAATTCCTCAAAGTTCCTGCCTTTTTTTTTTTTTTCTTTTTTTCCTTTTTTTGCCTGTGAAACTTGTATGAACCACCAGCTTGATCAAAGCTGCCAGAAGTTGTTAGAAGACATGTCGACTTGGGCCTCCCTATGTATGATAACTTAGAGGTGCCTCCTCTCCAGTGGAAGAAACAGCAGGAGCTTCTCTAATGAACTGTCCAGCAGCTCTGTCTTGCAGTGTATATACAGCCAGAGGTGAGAAGAGGTTAATCCGTAGGGGAACTAGTTAGAAAAGCAAAGCAAAAAATACCAGGGAGCTGTATGACCAAAATTCAACTTGAAGATAGTTGCTGACACATTTGGTTTCTTTTAATGAAACTCTCCTTTCAATCTGTTGCTTTTTGTGTCAGCTTGTAAGTTTTAACATACTTCAGCTGTGGTGCAGGAGTATGCATTGCATGTACAGTACAGAACAATACAGAATGGCATGTTGCTTGTAGCAAGTTGACCTCCTATTCATTTTAAATACCTATATCTTATTTCTAATGGAGATTAGATTCCTAATCTTGAGATTAGTCTCAGTTTTATTTCAGCATGGGGGATATATTATGATAATCTTTATCTGTTCATAAATGTAAGGAAGACAAAGACATTCACTGTTAGACATGTACATACCTGGCAGTAATATGAAGTCCTTATACTGTAATCCTGGCTGTTGTGATTTTCGTTGTTAAGCACATTTACCCGGAGCTTTATCCTTATTTTATTTAAAAAAAATAAAAAGCCAGTCTTTGTTGTTCAAATGTTTTTTCTATGTTTCTTTGTTCAACTAGCAAGCTAAGATATCATCTCTGCCTCAGCTGGGAATCTCTGTTTTGTGTTGCTTATTATTATATGTATGGAAAAGGAAATCATGCATATTAAAAGTATTGTGGAAAACAGACACTGTGAGATGTTTTCTTGTTCTTCAGGTCAGGCATTGTACCATACACACATTTGTTTTCATATGTGGGGGGTAATTTCCCACTGGAAGTGATGTGTCCTTAATTAAAAAAGTAGAAACAAGAAAACCCAACAAGCAGAAGTTGGTATAGGTATGCAGAAGTCTATTTAAGACTCTTCTTCCTGTTCTATATAAAAATACGTGTTAATCAGTATTATAAAGAGTTAAGTATCTATAATGAAGTTTCAGCTAGGTTAAAGGAAAAGAAAAAACAAATTCAGGAGAGTAAAATACATATTCTAAAGTTCATCAGAACATTTATTTTTAAGTTTAGACTTAACACCTGAATAAAATCAGTATCAGCAACACAGAGACTCAGATTTCATTTTGTATGACCAGGCTGTTTTGAATGCTGGCTTTGAATCTGGTAAGTCCTATTACTTAAAGTACCAGTATTTTAAGTTCTATTTACAAAAGGGTTATCTAATATCTTTTTTCAAGTCTGTGTTTCTGTATGGTTTTTTTGTGTTTGTTTAAACTGTTCAATTCATACAGCTCTTTAAAACAGTTCTGGACATATTTTCCATTCAGATATTCGGGTAAAACATATCAGTGAGGAAACTTTCATTTTCATTATTTATAGACGGATGGGAAGAAGGTTAACAGAGGGCAAAAGAGATATGGAAGAGAAACTGGAAGAAAAAATACTGCGAATCCAGGGCTTAATTAGATATTCTGTATCCCTACTGAATGCTGAATTTGATCTTTTCATTTTCACAGATTGCAGACCTTTCATTCTCACCCACGGTCTAGTTAAAATTGATACTAAGGAAAAATGTTAAATGTTTTTATCCCTGTTTGGAGCAAATGTTTGTAGACATATCCTGATGACACCTTGGCTCCTTTGGCAGTTTTGGTGTATTTTTAGTTTTCATATGTGAAGCACTCAGTAGCTCTGCAGTTCAGCTTTCAGACTTACTCAGTTGCAAGTCAGGGATGAATCCTTATCTATGTTTACTTTTCCAGCAATATATATACTCTTCCAGTGTATATGTTAACTGCTTTTGATTCCTCCTCAGAATGCTGTTCTCGATAGCACAGTTCCTGTGTTATCCTGCAGGGATGCAGACCTGACACTAATTTTGAAGTATAGTATTATTTTGAATGGCCAGTCTTCCTGAAGTACTGACCTTCCACCGCAAAGCTTTCATCTACCTGGCCACTGGAAGAGATTTCCAACTCAGAGAAAAATCCCTTGCACTCCTAAGGAGTGATAGGGAGA
Source organism: Machaerirhynchus nigripectus (assembly GCA_013397975.1). NCBI lineage: Eukaryota > Metazoa > Chordata > Aves > Passeriformes > Dicruridae > Machaerirhynchus > Machaerirhynchus nigripectus. The sequence goes on along the minus strand of VZRQ01004000.1, from coordinate 1,922,330 downwards.
AGCATGTGAGGGCTTTGCAGTTTCAAAATTTTTTTTTTACAGGAGTAACTGAGAACTTGGGAAGATTCATCCCCATTCCTCAAACAAAATCCAAAAAGCAGCACCAAACCCCTGAGTTTCGTTAAATATGAAAGATAAATATGTTAAGGACTTGCACATGGTCCAGTTGTCTGAAATAGTTGTTTTGATGTCACAATAATTAGTCATGGGGCATGATGAAAATTTATAGATGGATTACAGAAAACAATTTACTTATTTTTCTTCTTCTGTTTCCCCACCTGAGGAGAATTTTGTCTTTGTCCATGTATGCTTAAATAAGGGAAGCCTATAATTTAAATGTGTTCAGTGCTGCTTTTCTGTAAGTAGTTTGTGATTTAAAGATATATTTCGTCACATGCGTAACACTAAACTTGTGAGTAGTTACAATGAATTTAATGGGATTTAAGCACATACGATAAATTGTACATGCTTCAGTGCTCTCCTGAGTTGGGATGAGATTATTTTTATGTGTGTGGTTAATAAGAGCTGTGTTCCACTGAGTTAGCGTAATTTTCTATCCTGTGTCTTTGAAGGTGCTGTGCCATAACCTATACAATTCATATTGTCACACGTCATCTTACAATGTGTAATAGCTTTACATTTAGTTGATAGTTAGGATCAAGAGTAATGGTTTTGTTTATTTTCAGAATTAGTGGGGATGAGAAGCATTCCCTAAGTAAACTTCATTCCTAACCTATCAAAACTGGGGTTGGTAGTTGACTACTTAAAAAAAAAAAAACAACAAAAAAAACCCAAAAAAACAGCAAGCAAAACAAAATGAAAACCAAAACCTAAAAAAAAACCCTAAATCAAACAAAAAAAAAAATCCCTCTATTTGGAGCGTTGAGTTGGAGATTTTTGAGTTTTGGGTGTATTTCCTGGTTTTGTGAGAGAGGAATGAGAGGTAGAGGATTGGCTCGGGTATGCCTGAAGGGCAGGGGGAAGACGTGCCATAAGTGGTTTTGCTCCCACTGTTGGAACACATGTTCATTGAAAATAGTTTCACTTGCAAGAAGCACAGCAGAACCTGACCTCAAGCTTTTCTGCCTCTTTCCAAGACACTTTCTGTCCTGAAAAAGTTTCTTCAAAGGCATAAATACTGTTAACCATCTCTCTCCTAAATCACCTTAGACACGTGGAATAGATAATTCAAGCAAAGTTGTGACTGGCCTGAATTTAGTATAAACTTGGTTTTAAATTAGGGAAATCAAATTGTGTATTTCTTGTGCAGTGGTTAGGGATTGAATCAGGAAATCATGCTGACAAATTAAGTGAATGGAAACAGGAGACAGAGTTACTCGGTGATTTAATACATTGTCCTAAATATGTTAGATGTATAACTCTATAGAAATTGTAGCTCTTTACTGCCATAAAGCTGTGACTTAAGTTATATATCTTCAATAATTCTACAGTATTTTGATTCATAAAAGTTGAGTAGATTGGAAGGAGCTCAAAAAAATGCATTTTAGTAGGCTTTTTGACAGATGTGATTTAAAAGCTTAGAGAAAGCAATGCACCTGTCACTTTTAATTGCAGAAAGCTTTCCATCTATTAACTTTATTTTGCCAGAGCCTTCTAATGAAAAAGTTCCAGTATCTAATTTAATTTAATTTCCATTGGGTTTGCCAGAAGAGCAATTAATTTTTAGAACTTCCAGCTATGAAGTTGTTCTTTGGAAAACAGTCTCTCTATCTTACATACCATTAAGTTTCATTGTATGCCTGTCATACCTTAGGAACATCTTGATATCCTTGCAGAAATGTGGCAGTGAAATGTAGACATACTGTCTGTAGCAGTAGGTAGGGTTTACAAATACAAATGTTCATATGATTGGGTTATTCCTATCCATCATTAGATTGCATCTCTCTGGAGCTATAAGTACATCTGTGCCTGGCAGGCTTATGTTATCACTGATGCATATGGGGACCATGTGTCAGTCTTCCAGCAAAGATATATAGCCTTGTGTAGGAGCAGGATTGGATATGCTTGTGTTTCAGCCTCTAAATCAATTTCTGGGACCTTCGCTACAGATGTTGGAAGCTGCAGGTCTGTAAAAAGAGTATACTGTAACATGAACTGAAACAGAAGAATAAGCATGAGAAGGAATTAGCCATATGGCAACAGATAGCAAGTGCAGTGGAGCTATGAAGAGGCAAATTCTCACACCTTCTCAGCTATCTGTGTAAATGTCGTTTAAATTCAATCACCTCAGAGCTCAGAGCCGGTCCTGTTCTAAGAGGAGATCTGTTCATACTCAGTTAAAAGAGGGAGTACAGATGCTCCTGCTGTTGTAAGATGCATGTCCTAGGATTTTTGAGCTAGCAGAAGTATTCCTGAATTCCCTAGAAGTACAAATTTATTCACACTGACTGCTTTAGCAGAAAGCCTGGCTGTATACTGCTGAGATGTTGATCTGTTTAGTGGCTATTATTGACACAGGTGTAATGCCACGTGTTCTTATATTTAGCCTTATTTCTTAAATCCCTTTTTAACATTTATGCTTCAAACAAAATGCAGTCAATCTAAGTATTTAAACATTTTATAGTATATTTTCAAAATAGTCCTTGAGCAATAGGGAAGCTTATACATTTTTTGCTGGGGGTTTTTTAAGTAAATTTGTCCTTTTTTTCCCATTACCAAAACTGTTCTCAGTCTCTCTGTGGTCACCTGGACCTCTCTTTTCTGAAATTACCCATTTACTCACTGCAGGAGTGTGTAGTCTCTTGTGAATAGAGACATCAGTGTCACCCTTGCTCATCCTGAGTGTGCTGTGCTCTAATTTGGTTGCGATTGCTTAACTCATATCCATCGCATCCAACTGCCTTTGTGTGCCCTCACATAGCAAAACACAACACCCATCCTCCTGAATGAAAATAACCTCAAACAACAACAGAAAAGCACCATCCCCCCTCCACACAATCGCCCTTTACCCTAATTATTAGGGCTGATCAGTGGAATTTTCTGGATAGTTACTTGAGGCAAAGCTCCATCAGCTGCTTAGGAGAGTCTGGATATTGGTTGAAGGGAAAGAATTCATCACTTTGGGAAAAAAAAAGGCTTGAAAACATACAGATAGAGGAAAAACATCTGAAAAGAGGGAAGATGGGTTTTTAAAGCGCAATTAAGAGCAGCTACTTTTTGATGGTATTAGTGGAAAAGTGCAGTCCTGGAACAGAAAATCAGCTTTGTAGACTTCAAGCTTAAAAAAAATGTCTGAATGGAAATTATTCCTAGTACAAGCAGCTGAACCTTTTTGCAAGTTTGATGGGGGAAAGGGGGATAAATATGGCAGAAGTAGCAATAAAATCTAAGCTTTTCTATAAAAAAATACTAAATTCCATTTTGCATGGATTATTTTTTCCTAGAACATTTTAATGTAATTTACATACTGGTATTGTGGCAACAGCATACAGACAGGGCTGTAACAAGAAATGGGATTTTTCACATTCTTGAAATGTAGAATGGAAGCATTCTGTTTCAGTTTTTACCCACAGTTGTTTATTTTAGTTTGCTATTGATTAAGAAATTGGTTGTGATCAATTCATTCTGGAATGGCAAATTTTCTTTTTATTGCTTACATACATTTTTACCATTCTTACGAGGGTTTTCAATTCTAAATAGCCCCTGAATCCAGGTAGGAAGCACTCTCCTTGCTTTACAGACCAGTTGTACTGCCTCTTCTGTGTTCTCAGCTCCTTTTATAAGAGGAAAATACCTCTTGAAATTCTCATTCTTTGTGTGGCACTGAAAGGAAAAAAAAATTGTGGTGACAGAAGTTTGGGGGAAGAGGCTGGAACAGTCACAGAAAGAGAAGGGAGGGTCAAGAAGAAAGAAACGCCTGGAGCCCTTGAATAGAAACTTAAGGCTTGACATTTCCGGGATGTCCAGCTAGAGTGTTAAAGTAATTTAATCCTGGTCAGTGGGAAGTTTTACTTCCAGAGTACCTGAATATATGTATCAGTAGTTGCCCTGAAGTTTCTCAACAGTTTCTTTTTTCTCCCAGGAGCTTTTAAATGACTTGTATTAACCAGCACATACACAACACACAAGAAATAGAATACACAAAAAAATCCAGTCATTCAGTTACTCAAATAATTGAGCTTGTTATTACTGTTTTATAGTTCATTGTCAGCAAAGTGGAAGATAATATGAACATACGTTTCTTGTCCTTTCCATTATTAGTTTTCTCATAGAACAGCTAAAAGCCCTAGTTCTTTGGTCCAGAAGCCCGGTGGTGCTAGTCCCTGTACTTCCTGTGTTACACAGAATAAGAAAAATAGCAATAAACCAGCACCCAGTAAAACAAAACAGTTTTGTGAAAGATATTACAGTATAAGAAATGACAGATAGGTATAAGCAGATGGGTGAAGACCAGAAAACCAGTCCTATAAAATTGGTCATCTTGATAAGCAGCCGTGATGGTAGCTTAGCTGTTGTCAGTTTTCTGAATCGTCTGTGGTAATCCTTTTAATAATCTGCTTTGGTTTCTTTCACTGTTTTAGCATAGTTTTTTGGCACTGACAGGCAACAGCGTTGAAGCTTGAAGCATCAGTGCTTCATATATATTATGCAACTATACATATTGTATAAAGGTAAGACTGTACAATAAATCTGTCTTTTCAAGCAACGAGCCCATCTTGGGACACAATCCCCAAACTGCATCATTCAACTCAAAAGAAGGAAGAGTGAGCACAGTGCTGTTCAACATTAATGGTCTCCAAGACCTTTTCTAGTTTACTCTTCAAATTTTTCCCTGTCTCTTGACAAATTGTTCAAGGTTAGTTTTACTGTTAGGAAACACTTGAACTACTCAGGTTATTATTTGAGTAAAAGTTTGGAGCTATACTTCATGAAAAATGTCTGTGTCCAGGAATGTAATTATTACTTGTCTCTATTGGAATTGCAGCTCTGCATAATAGGGTTGGATCAGGAGCCTGCTCTGCTGTTTTGAAGAAACAGAAATTGCCACAGCTTGCTGAGTGATATTTCAGAAGAGAATATACAGGGTTATAGACTGTGTAGTGAAACTAGACAATGTACCAGACAACCTTTCAATCAGTTCCTGAAAGTGCTTACAGTTTCAATTCCAAAGCAGGTGAAACAATATTAAATATTAAAGACATGTTGACAGCGGCAAACTTCTTCTAAAAAGGAAGTTTTGTTACAGGGAAAAGTAGTGATAGATTTTTCAGATACTGTTGAAGAGGTCTTTTGGAAAATTAAATATGCCATCTCATCTATTCTTAATGTGAGCAGATCCCCAGCCAAGCCAAATGGATGTTTCAGCCATGCATATGCTGAGTGTCTAATGTACCAGAAAAAGTGAAAGTTACCTGGCAGAATCTTGTTTTATTCTTTTAAAGTTCTTAACTTATAGTGCGTTTTCAAGTCTGTCAAGTGTAATAGTTGATTAAAAATTAATCACCAAATCACCTATCAGAGACTAGTAAAATGAAAATAGCAGAATCTTCACCCTTTCCCTACAAAGAAACAGTCTTTTGTGGCCTTGTATGAAAAAGTGACACATAAAAATTTAAGTTATTTTGTATTTTGCCTATAATCCCAAACTGGTTAAAGAAAAAGGAGAGGAAGATCCACAAACAAAACCCATATCTAACCTAAACCTCCCTGGCACAATTTGAGACCATTTGCTCTTGTCCTGTCACTTGTTACCCGGGAGAAGAGACTGATCCCCACCTGCCCACAACCTCCTTTGAGGCAGTCATAGAGAGCAGTAAGGTCTTCCCTGAGCCTCTTTTTCACCAGGCTAAACACCTGCAGCTCCCTCAGTTGCTCCTGATCAGACTTGTGCTCCAGACCCTTCCCCAGCTCCATTGCCCTTTGGACTCACTCCAGCCCCTCAATGTCTTTCTTGTGGTGCGGGCCCAGAACTGAACACAGCGCTCGAGGTGCAGCCTCACCATATATGTCCATATGGGTAAAAGTCATTTCCCGCTCTGCAAACTGCAAGTAGGGCTGTAGGTCAGCAATGCCCACAACACATCAATGCTCTGCTGCTGTCTTGGGCCCTGTTACGGAATTATAGTGCTATTAGGGATGCATGGTAAGCAGCAGTCAGTAAAATGTCACTCAGTGCCTTCCTTCAGCTTGACCAATTTGAGACTGCGTGGAGGATAAAGAATTGTCAGGTTTTTTTCTTTGGGAGGTGAGGGGTGGTCTTAAGAGCTTCAAGTTTTTCTATGAAAAAGATTATGCTGAAGCCAAATTTGAAGTAGTATGTCAATTCTCTCTGAAATCGTGGGTGGTCCTTTCCTCTTTAGGAGCTACAACATGTAATTTCCTTTCTTGTTTTGTTTCGGGGTTTTTATAGTCTAAACAAAAGAGAATTATATATTAATTTAGTGGAACAGACTATTAAAGACTGCTTTCCTTTTCACAAATAATTTCTAAAGCTCCAATAAAATACATGTGTGGTCCTAATACTCCTATTTTATTGCACAATTAGCATTTGCCCTGCTAGGCCACTCTAGAACAATAAGGAATAAATGGTGAATCTCCTTAAGCAATTATTTTCAGTAGTATCAGAGTATACAAATTGATTTAAGTACACTTTTGGAGACATTGTAGAGTAGAATTGATTTTGTAGCTCTTGGGTTAACTTTTCTGCCAAGACTGAGATTGGAGGTTTTGGCTTAGTCCAAACCCAAAATGCATTCCTATTAAAAAGTAAAAGGCCTAATACTTGTACTCTGTGCTATTTAGACTCTGCAGAAATCACTAATTACCAGTACTCAAAATTAGAAATAAGTTGTATATTATATTGCATGGGTATGAAGAGTCAGGCTGTTTCTCAAACAACAAAAAAAATATTAGCGCTAATTATCAGAATTCAAATTTTGTATGACTTCTACTAAATGTGAAGGTTGAAGGTACTGGTAAACTCTGGGGATCACCAGGCTACCAGTACTACTATTGTGTGGTGCGCTACTGCTTTTTTTTTGCTGTATATGTTCTATACTTACGCATAAATGATCTCTCTTCTTTAATAAATAAATAAATAAAGTGGGTTAAAAGACCTGCTGCTTAAATAATAGAGATATTATGCCATAAGCTATACTAAGAAGTACATTTTGGTTCCATAACAGATTTATAAATGGATGACATTTAAAAAACCTCAAGCATTAAGAATGAAAGAAACATCAATGATATCATCAAAAGTACTATCATTAAAAAATAAGAGATGAAAGTGGGCAGGGAAATTCAGTCTGAATATTCTTAGGAAAAAAAAAATAAAGATGCATTCCTTACCATGGGAATTGCTGTGACGCTAGTAATTCAGTCCGTGTTGCAGTGATGATTGCCCTGTGTTGTGAAATGTGAAATATTCACTTGGGCAATGTAGCACACCATGGCCCAGGGAGTGATCCTACTTTAGCGTGAGAATAGGTTATGTGCCTACTATGTGCAGCATCTGAATCTCTAGGGAGTCAACAGAGCAAATGGAAATTAGTGATGCAGAGAGAACCTGAAATTCTGTGATCTGAGTCTTTCTCATCGGTTTTGTGCTCCTCAGCAGGGTACTGATACGTGCTACCGCTGATGCGTACTGCCTTGGTTTCCCCATCTATAAAAGGAGGTTCATAGTAGCTTTCTCATACATGAAATTTTAATTCTCCTATGGGAAGCAGCAGCAATAATGATTTACAGAACTGGTGTTCGAAATTATAATGTATAGTTTTTATCTTCATAGGGGGATATATGTGCCTTAGAGGCATATTAGCTACTGCTGGTAGTATTGGACACCTTTTGTATCTTCAATATGAAGGGAAATAGCTGCAATGATTGTTCTACTAAAGAACAGAAGAAAAAAACATTGAAACTAATAGGAATTTACCTGGTTTATTTCATAGTCAAAGAATAATGGTACAGCAGAGTTGTTGGTTGTTTGATTTTGTTTCTTTGTTTGTTTTGCTTTTTCAGAACGAGTTTAGACTGAATTTTTAAGTATATATTTTTAAACATTTCCTTGTACCATCATAATTGATCTGTAGATCTGCCAGAAAGCTATGCCTGCTAAAAGGACATGACAAGCCATTTGGGTATAAGATTATCTTCATGAATAAGTGATGCCGTACTGTAACTTGTTATACAGTAACTGTATAAAGCCAAGCATATGTCAGTATTCTTACAATTAACTGGATAAGCCTCGCTTGACTGAAGGGAAAGGTGCTTAGTTGTTTGTATATATTAATGTATTTGCTGAACATAGGATAAAACATGTTGTGTCATATATTAAAACATTCTTGTTTGTTTAGTAAGCTCATGTTAAAATATATTTCTGCCATGATGGGACTCCCAGTAGGCTTCAGTAGCTTCAGTTCACCTGAGCTTCTAATTTTGAAGGAACTGTCTCTCCAGGATACTCCCCCTGTATTAACACCACAATGTTCAGTAGCATCTGTATTCTTGAAGGCGTTTTACTTTGGTTTGATTCTCATTACATTGTTTGGAAAATAATTTTCATACTTACACACTTTATCCTAATACAACAAAACTTGTGGTTGTCAAAGCATGCCTCTGTAGCATTCAGAAAAGGTCTTAGATTCAATTCCTAGTCATGCTGGAACTTTGCAATTTAGGACTATAGTTGTATGGTGATAAGTGATGTTTCATGAGCAGAAAAAACACCCATCTGATCAGAACTTTTCCATGTTAATGCAAGACATCTAATACAGAGTAGAAAAACCTATTTTTTCAAATTTTGAAAGAAGAAAACTGGAATTTTAGGAGTAAAATCCAAACCAGAGATCCACTGCAACATGAAAAATCTTCGAGGTTTCATTCTCTCCTCTTCGCATCGGAAAGCCCATGGCTATGGCAGCTTTTGCAAACAGAGGCAGCTGCCAGTGTTCATGATAATATGAAATAATCTTTTGCCATACTTCTCTGGAGACCTATCAAGACAGGTGAAACTTGGGGCTGTGGCTCCCTTGTCTTACACTGTCATGTTGCAGCATGTTCTCGCCTTCCATATCTCAGATTTTACTGCTGGTGTCTGCAGTGCCTCCCAGTGAGGCAGAGTACTTTGCTTTCCCTAAGATCAAAGCCAGGGGAATAAACAATAGCTCTCGGGTCTTGCTCTGGAATAGCTCTGAGGTTTTAGATGATGTACCTCATTAATGTCACTGTGACTGAAGAAGTATCTCAGACCATGCAAGACCTCACAGATATCTTAATCAAGTCCAGGATCCAGTGAGTAGCCTATGCCAGAGCGTGTTTCACAGGCTCTTTCTGCAAGGAGCTCCCTAATGGATAGGTAGTGCATGTCTTCTCCCTGCCACCTATATTTTTTAATGTGTACTCAGATACAGAAATATTATAGGATACTGAATAGTACTGAAGAAAAAGCCAGTCATAGTAAAAACAGCTGAAATGGATAGGGTCATTTGATATTCATAAATTGTTTTGTTAGCTCTACTATTTTAGGATAAATGTCTAATTGATACTTAATGTTCCTAAAAATAAGTTGTTATTGTTCCATCAAAATAATCTGATTGGCCTAGGTGATAATTGTAGGTCCATTTCAACTGAACTATCCTATTCTAAAATATTTTGGTTTTTTTCACCACCTTCGTATTCCAAGTGAAGTCTCCCATGTCCAAATTCATATATTTGATTTTCAGTCAAATAATTTTCATTGTTGTTATTTCTTTGAATGTCCGGTAGTCTCATTATCTATGACACTTTGCCACCTTGTACAGGCATGGAGGATTTCACGCAGGATATAGTTAGCTAATGCTAAGACTGGTGTTTTCCAGTAAGAGAGAAGTACTTAGCAAGGCTTGATTTGTTCATGCCACTTATATGTAAATAATTTTCAGGATGCTGATCATGGAATACCCACTTTCTGAGATGTGTTTATAAACTGGCTTAAATAAATTGGTAAGCATTCAATACTTAGTTTGGCTGAGTATTTCTGCCGCTTCCTTTAAAAATCAGGGTACATTACTCATTCCCAGTACTCAGTATTTTGCAAAGTACAGAATGGCAGTATAGATTTATGATATCACTGGTCAGACACAGAGGGAGGTTAAACCATAGAGGAAAATAAAATTACAAGTAATTAAATTTACAAGCAGGTTTGCCATCTTCAAAAGATTTAGTGTTTCAGAACGAACAATGATTTAGCCACACAACAAAACTGTGATACAGCCTTAGCAGTTTATGATATAGATATTTTATGTGATGTTTCAATTTATGTAATTAAAAACTGAGCACTCCTTTTTAAGGGTAAATAGGATATTCAACTGAGAACCATATATGGTAAGTAATAAAATAACTGCAATGCAGTACTGTTTGCATTTTTTAAGAGCTGAAACATTCTATCAGGTTCATTAATTTCAGGTTATCTCAGGGCTTTATCTTCGGATAAGAAAGCAATACTGTATATAAGTCTTCAATTTTTTTTTTCTGAGAACAGGTTTGTATCTTCTATTGGTATGAATTTCAAATGTTCACAGGACTCTAAGCTGTGGGTTTTTTTCCCTGATACATGTCTATCTATTAACCAGTAAATATGATAAATAGAACTGTGCCATTTCCCTCCTGTTCTTTGGAAGGATTCAGTAGTAACAAGGTTTTTGGCAAGGTCTTCCTGCTATTTCCACAAGCTTAATACATTATTATTACCAATTTTTTCTTGGAGAAAAAAAAAACCTGCATACACAAAATGTAGCTGCTGGGGGACGCAGGGTGGGGCAGAGGTCTTTGGGCTTTTTTTGATGTTTTTGTTTTTGTTATTGATCTTTTCCTAGTTCATTGGTTTGTGAAATACAGAAATCTACATTCTTTTAGGCATAATTTCAAATTAGACAAGTTCAGTTGCTTTGTCAGAATATCCAAATTTAATCTTTCCTCTTTGAAAATCGGTTTAAACGCTGAGGCATATGAACTTATCAGAATCCATTGCATGTAAATTGCCTTTATCCAGCTTTTTTTTTTTTAAATTGTATTTTACATAAGCACGGTAATTGCAGAACTTACTTGATCATGGATCTTAGAGAATCTGTAGTGTTTCTGGTTTTGCTGATGAGTTTGAATACTTAGACTATGTTAATTATAAAAAGTAATTATTTAGATGCAGCATATTTAGTCTTCGATTTAGAAACATGCGCCTGACTTTCTAAGAGAGAAAAAAATACTATGCAAGTTTTTCAAAACATTGCTCTAGTTGGGCAAAAATTCAGAAATCTTTGTGCATTCTCCACTGTGTATCTTCATTTATAGTGGGATTCAGCTTTGGTGTACCAAACAAAATGGATTTGGTTTTCTGTTTTTGCATTTGAGAAAATGGGGTTGCAGCCAGAATTTTACAACTCAGAAGAATGCTTGACATATATACATCTTAAACTTACCTGAAACAATCTGCTGTACCCAGGCTGGTTTGTGCATCTAGAGCAGCAGCGATGCTCATTTGTGCCTCCTCTAAAAAGTCTCTCTCAGTTGCTGCCAGTCTAACTAACCCAGGTGGCTTTTGATGCAAATCTGCTATTTAACCCCTGTACTACCTTTTAACTTGAGAAAACAAACCTGAGAGTTCTCCTTGAGAACATCTCACATTCAGAGAGACCAAAGCTACACCTGGCCCTGAGCACAGGCTTGGTGATGCCAGGGCAAGGAGGAGCGGTGAAGGCCAAGGAATGAAGGTGCTCTGCCCACCACTGAATGACATAAATGAAGCCCACAAAGTCGCGCTAAGGGACTTTATAAAAGGGCAATGTCTAAGGTACTCCCCTTCAGACTTAATAATTTGGAGTATATCTCTCTAGGAATTATATAACAGAGTCAAGAACAATTTAATTGAAAGAGGCCTCTATGACAGCTAGCATCTGCATAAAGATTAATTTGTCAAAACATCTCACCAGGTCATTGTGCTCTATTTAAAGAAAGAAATTGCCAGATAGCTTTGGCTTTTTCACTCTAGCTGTATTTTTGAATCAATTCTGCTGTTCCAGAGGTATTCTGGATTTTGATGTAAGGTCTTGGGCTAATGGAGAATGGTAATACTAATGGAGAATAATTTGTTCCAATGAAAGTATCTTGGTCAGATTGCTGCTTTCTAATGTGAAGCAGGCTCATGCCTTTTTTTAAAAAATACAGATATTTTCTTTTAAAAGTAGGATGTTTTGTTGTATCCTGGCCTAAATGTTATTGAAATGCTTAGACATATTTTCATTTTAAGGGTGTCAATTGCCATCATAGAGTCTCTGTTCAAATGCTGCCTGTTTTTAAAATGGAAGATGACATCCACACCATTACTAGCGTAGCAATACAATTACCATCAGGCTAAAAAGGGATTTTGCACCTTTCTTCACTACAGAATATAAGTTACAAAGTCAAATCAATGTAATGTAATGGCCTGCAAAATTGTCTGGTTTTATCTACAAAATAGATTTTTGCCCCATTTTCCCTGAAAGTCACAATGCACCTTGTGCTGCTTCTGGCCTCTTTTGTGAGCAGTCTAAGAATTGTGGTGGAATGGGTTCAAACATCAATAAAAAAGACCACACGCAGCTTGAGTTGTGAAATGTAGGTGTAATTTATGCAAGAAGAAAAAGTTGAATGTTAGTTTAAGCCCCTCAAGGTTTTTATAAGGAAACCTTTTTACACTGAGCAGATGAAAACTTGAAGCAATCAATAAATAATTACTAAAAATTTTCCTGCTATAAGGATAATCATATTTTTTATGAGAAGTGGAATTTTGCAGTGTAGAAATGAACTTACACTTTTGTTACAGAAACAGTTCCAAGAAAGTTTCACAAACTAGCTGATGCACTGCAAAAAAATTACTTTTGGAAAACAACATTTGCCAACCTTACTTAGATCTCCATGTTTAAATGGATGCTTTAAACAATGCCTTGTTCAGCAAGGTTGGGAACCTTTGCAGTCAAGCAGTTTACATTTGAAATGAGTTAAAATTACCAGGGAACACTACAGTTTGCATGAGCTTGTGCTACACTGAAGTGGTGGTGACTGCGTGGACCCAGCAGCAAATCTAGCATGCAGTTAGTTAGTGTGCTGTGTTTGGCACGAGCATACACGCAGGCATACCTACGCACACACATAGCCTCTGTGTATTGTTTGCTGAGGAACCTGGCACAATTGCTGTCACTTGTAAGTCCTTGTGTTTGTGCCAAAATTTCCCACGGAAACAAAAATTTTGACTATTGATAGTTTCTCTTAGGTTTTTAAAAATAATTTACACTTTGCCTCAGTATTTCTCATCTTTCACTTTTTTAAATTATATAATATGGTGAATGATGATATTATATGAAATGCCATGAAAAGCTTAATGCACCATTACCCGTTATCTCCTGTAGTATATATTTATGAGTATGGCAGTGGCTTACATAGATATATACATATATCTGTGTTATAAACTAATCATTGGTCATGATACAAATCACTACTGCTAGCTTGGCCACTTCACACACAATTTTTATATAGGTAAAATGTATTAGTCAATTAAACAGAAGTGTAAATATAGATATTTGCATTTTATGCTTATAAGGGAATTTTTTTTCAAGGAAGTAGGCTGTTAAATCATGTTACCGTAACAAATGCTGAAGGCTGTTTTTTCATTCATTGCCCCTGAATTTATTGTCAGAGCAGTGCAGTCATATCCCATTTCAAGATTACTTAGGTGGCTTGAAAATTAAATCACAGCTCACAAATTCTCTTTTTTCACACATGATTAATAATACTAAAATTGGGTCTAGTTTTAAGTATACTTGCAAGATATTGCAGTGCAATTAGGTGCATGAACTATGAAAGATTTAGTAAACAGAAAGTGATTTTCCGTAAATTAACAATGAATTGGATAAAACAAAATTGCTGTCAATATATGCGGAATTATTTTCAAAATAATTTTATTGATACAAATTTTGTTAACGTTGGGCAGCATGGGGTTTTATAAAGTCCTTAAATTATTTTTTGTGAGTTCATAAATCTGAAAGAGATTTTCAGGAGTGATTGCTCAGAACTGGAAATATGAGCCCATGCTAGATTACATTTTAGAGAAAGAATATATCAAAAGCATGACTATATAAATAGTCTAATCAACTAAATGATTCTTGCTTTTTCACTTACTCTGGGCTAGATCTTTTCTGTGCACAGTTTCGCAATGTTTCTCTAAAAACTCTCTCTGAAAAAGGTCCTCTAAAGATGTCTCTAAAGCTCAAGACAGAGAAACTTTACTTCTGTTAGGAGCTGGATTGCATTTGGTGTGCTTTGGAGTGAAGATCCTGGATTTGTTTTAGCAAAATGAAATCGTTACCCACCAGAAAACTGCTGTGCAAATGGATTTAAAATCCCTCTGTAGAGACACCTGTGCATGTCTGATTTGTTTGTACATTTTATTCAGATGCTCAAGAAAGCTTCTTCATGTAATTGTGTTCCCCATATTGTGTATAGATAGCTGCATCTTGGAAGGCTTCCAAAAGATCTGATTTCATAGTTTTAGTACAACAAGGTATATCTTGGAAGGCTTCCAAAAGAAGATCTGATTTCATAGTTTCAGTACAACAAGGTATATAAGCCCCTTTGCAAGACTTCAAACATTCTTGTACCCTGTGTGATAGGTGTATTTGGTCCAGGGTAGCAAACTATTGTCTGAGGTGGAACCTCCAAACTGCACGTGGTATAGATACAGCAATAAAGTTTTAATGTATTGGTCATCTTCTATTGCACTGCATCGTTGTTAATAGTGCATAGCATAAATGCAAAGTTCTGGATCCTGGTTTGCTTTTGTTTCTTTCATTTTCTCCATGTCCTCTGCTGCTGTCTTCAGTTCTCTAGATTTTATTTCCAATATTGACCTGTGAAGGCCAAAAATGTGTTGGATTTCAGAAAAAAAAGGGCTGTATATTCATGCTGATAGCAAAAAAACACTGCTGAATAATAATTTTATAAGCATTTTAATATTATTTTTCTTTTGTAAGAGATAATAGTTTCAGATAGTGTGGTACAGCTTATCATACAGGGATTTGAGGAGGAATATTAGATATCTGCTGCACAATATATTTTAATTCCTCCTTTTAAAATATATGGTGCTTGATACTCTGAAACAAAATTCAGAAACATACTGATCTCAGATATTAAACAGCTTCATCGTTGTTTCTCAATAGCTCACTATTTGTTCTTTTTGCTGGATAACAGTCTTCCTTACATGAAGCTGAGCATACTATCAAACTTGGATTTGGAATGGTTTAAACATGAAAATACTCACTTCTGCTTTTTTTATTTTTTTTTCTAAAGTAGCTACTTAGTGCAACACAGATAAACTGTTTTTGACTATTATTGCTACTTATTTTTTTCAATTACAGGTCAGTTAATGTAATAAAGTTGCCTTCATTGGAAATACTGACTGAACCATAATGGCTGAAGTTATTTTCTTATTTTTCCTTTTTGTTATATGCAAAACTAAATATATATATATATATATATATATATATATATATATATTTTTTATACTCAGATGCCTTCCAGACTAATTTCATATTACTNTCTTAGAGATCTTAGTGAAAATCTGATTCAAGCAATACCAAGGAAGGCATTCCGTGGAGCAGTAGACATAAAAAATCTGTAAGTATTTTCTTCTTTGCATATATTCTGATGATAATACTTTGTTGATACAGTGCTCTTTCATTGTATCAGTTGTCTTTTTTCCTGGGAACTGTTACAGCTACATAAGGAATCTCTGCATAAAACTGATACTTACCATTTGCTTTGGCAAAATATTTTAACGCATCTTAAACATCCAAAAATTGCCTTATGGAAATGTAAAACATTGAAATAGGGTTGAAGACAACATGGCATTATAACTATTACTTTATGAAACCTGAGTTTAATGTTTGAATGTCAGGCAATTTGAAACATTTTATGGTTTCATGTGGAAAAAATAATTTTGCCTCAGTTTTAAAAGCTTGCCTTTTGTTTGCTTGCATAAAAGAAAGAAAAGTAATTCTGCTATTATCTAGTTTTGATTGCATGTGTTTTTATACTTGTGTGACTATTTTTCTTGCTGTAGTTTTCTTCTATTGTGTTTTCTGAAAGAAAGGTACTTTCTTGGAGATACTGACTTTGAAGTTCATGGGCAGGTTTCAAATCTGACGGTTTCTAAATGTGGAAATATGTGAGTTTCAACACTAAGAAAAGCAGTGACTTTTCAACTTTCTGTTCGGAGTGGAGTTCAGTTTAGTGGATTGAACGAGCCGAACAACCTGAAGACTGTGATGAACTTCTGTCGTAGGAAACAAAAGGTCATGCTCTCAAAAGATGTAACATCTGCTGTAAGCTAAGGACTCATCACTCATAACCAACAAAGACAGAGGACATGCATGCCCTCTGCCTTTCTGAAACTCATAGCGGGTTTCAGAAAGGCTATGGAGCTTCCAGCATGATACAACTGTGAAAAAATATTATTGCTATCTTATGTGGCATCCATAAATATGGGGAAATATCAAGTCATTACAGGAGGCTTTCATGTAATTCCTGCTGAAATAATTTTTATTAATTGAAGTTGCCAGTGTTAAAAAGAAAGACAAACTTTCTAGTTGTATTGCTTTGTAAACAGCATGCTCTGTGATTGTAAAGGGAGGGTTGTGGTGTATTCTCAGTAGGAGAGGATGGGATAGGAAACCCTTTGCATTTCTGTCTTCCTGTGATGAACTCTACTTCATTCTGTTGCCTGCAGCACTACACACAAACTGGTGAGGAAATGTCTTTTTGAAGATTTAGCAGAATGCCCAAGAATTTGGCCTACTGCAGTTCTTCCCTGCAGTGAAATTCTATCGTACCTCAGTGGAAAAAATTATGATGTTCAACTCTATTGTGTTCCAAAACATGCAACTGCTTCTCAAAGTAGCTTTGGTACTTTGTTTAATTGACAGTTTATGAGTTTTTATTCAGAACTAGTTCCATCACTATACATGGTCAAAAAGAAGTTTGGTTACAAGAAGCCTGCATTTTTATGCATGATCTTTTATATTTGAAAATTTTACAGCTACAGAAAGGAACTTCAGTAGTAAAAATAGCAGCATCATTGAAAACATTCTAGTGGCAAAGCAGTGTACTTATATATTGTAAGAAAACTCCAGTTAGAAACTGCATTAGGATGCTGATCTTTGTCTGAGATTCTATTTTTATCTTAGTGTGTATTTTTAAGCTCAGGGTCCTGAATTATGTGTGAAACTTGCATAAAACAGTAGATCTGCCCTTTAAAGCCTTTCTCTTTTTAGAAATAATTTTTTAAAAACTCATAAATGCCATAACATTGACACAAATTCCAAATCATATCTGTGGCATATTTTTTCTTGTGATAGGATAAATACTACAGATATCTCCTCATTAGTTGTCCCAGGGAAAAAAAAAAAAAAGGAAAAAAAGGCCATCAAACCCCTAATCTGAAAATGTTATGATCCCTCTAGAATCGCTCTGCAGAATGACCAATGAGTTCATGGAATGAGTTGGGTGGATTCTAGCACAGCATTTATGTAACTAGATCAGGCTGTTGTGCCTTTTCAGAATCTTTGGCAAGGAGAGACAAACCCCAGCCTTCCATCTAGCCTTGGACATTACTTAGAGAAGAAAGGTACAGCAAGAATTTTACAAGTTGCATTTTGTTGTTCAAGGAAGTTAAGGAGACAGTTGATAAGTGATAGGTCCAGAAGGCATCACTATTCAAACAGGAATTGAACTATCTGAAAGGAGGTTGTGGCCAGGTGGGTGTCAGTCTCTCCCAAGTAACAAGTGGGAGAATAAGAGGAAATGGCCTAGAGTAGCACCAGAAGAGTTTAGATTGGATACGAGGAAAAATTTCTTCACCAGAAATTTTTCAAAGCTTTGGAAAGGTGGCCTGGGGAAGAGCTTGAGTCACCATAAATTGGAGGTATTTAAAAAACGTGTAAAATGTGGCATTAAGATACATGATTGGGAGGACACTTGGCAGTGTCAGGTTTACAGTTGAACTCCATGATCTTACAGGTCTTTTCCAAACTAAGTGATTCTATGAGTCTATGAAGGTGATTAACCTAAGGTCCAGGAACCAAGTACTTGTATGTCCTTACTAAGAATTGTCATAAACAGAATTCCATATGTGTTCTATTTTTGGACGTTTTTTTCTAGCAATAGCCCAGTAGTTGAGCATAATGTTAAAGATGTTGCATTTCTTCCAAACTCATCTGTGAGATATGGGAAGGTAAAAAGAGAAAAGAAATCTGCATTAGAGCATATTGTAATATATATATAAAAAATAAATGTGTGTAACAATAGTAATTACATCAGTTTCAGTTTAATTTATGAGCCTTTTTTTTTTTTTAACATAGAATGATTGATAACCATCCAGAACAGTAGCTCTATTAAGCTCTTTTAAAAGTGGTTAACAAATTTCACAGAATTTGACCTGATAAAATATTTTATGTTCCTGAATGGAGACTCACCATTCTCTCATTTCTACCAAATACCTTCCTTCTGAATCAGGAGTTAGAATATTTTGGAAAACATCTCATTGTATACTTCTAGTCTTTGCGGAGCAAAGGGAATGAGGTGTTAACTCAGATAATCTGAAGGACACTGCTTCCTTTAAGGTTGATAATACCAATAAAATCTCCTGCAGTGCGTTAGCTCTAGAGTCCTCTTGATGTTTCTCAGAAGAAGCTGTTTTGTTTCCATAACATGCATCCATGGTGTTTTCTTTCTGGACATCTTAATAATGCTCACAGTGTAGATTCTGAAGAAGATAAAAGCAAAATGGGCAAGACATTATGAGAATTGACAACATGGGCAACCTGCCACATCCTTGTAGTAAAGGAATAACGAACCCTGAGAAACCTTCAGACTTTACAAATGTAATTTACATCTGATTGGAATTACCCAGTTTCCAGTTTGTCTTTTGCCTTTTGTCTTATAACTGGGAAGAGTCTGGCTCTGTACTCTCACTTGAGGCAGTTGTAGGCAGCAATAAGATCGCCCCTTTCCCCTCTCTCTGAAGGCCAAACAAATGCAACTCTTGCAGCCCATCCCCAAATGTCACTTGCTTCAACCCTCTCATTTTGGTGGCCCTCTTTGGACTCAGTTCTTCTACTGGGCAGTCTAACACCAGGTGCCATCTCACAAGCTCAGAGGTCATCTCACAAATTGCAGAGTGTCCCTGGCTTCACTCTCACCAATGCAGCCCAGTTGTTAGTGAAGTATTAAGCTCTTCAGTAAAAGTGACAAAACTTGAGGGAAGATTACGTTGTAGTAGTTCTCCAGACTATAAAACCCAGTATCCATTATTTTGGCTGTTCAAATGAAGGAAAAAAATGTACCAAAGTCTCAATTTTTCTATTCAAGGAATTATTCTTGAATGACCTACAGTAATACACTGTAAGTATAGCTACTGATCTGGGACTTGAGAGAAAATAGGGTGAAATTCTGGAAATATAACACTGAAAGTTACCCTTAATTTGCTAATTTTTCAGGGAGAAAAGTATTCACCAAGACATTAGATTCTTCAGAGAACACAGTGGCACCCACTTTTTAAAAAAATAAACAAATTATCATATAAATGGGGAACTGAACACAATTTTGTTAATATACATGTTAAGGAAGGTTTTGTAACCCTCCCTGTTGATACAGTACTCACACTGGATGTGAAAGATGTTCTAAATTTTCCCAACTTCAGGAATTTTTTTATATTTGAGATGGTAAGAAAATGCTTTAGGTGCCCAGATTGTAAGCTTGGATGGGGTTGTTTTTTGAAGCTGGTTGAATTAGGAAGAAAAATAACTGAGTTATATAGAAGTGTAAGGCACCACTGAAAGAACAATATTGCTATGCTCTCCTTTTGAGTATATTTTGGCATTATATCTTTTCCATTTCAAGTTGTGTAAAATTTTATAAGATTCCAATTTTCTCTTTCTCTGTGTAATCAATAGTTGGCAGAGGATGGAAAGGAATTTACCAGTATTGTGGTGGAATTGTGTTGCTAAATATATGCAATCTCAAATGTTACCAAAAAAAGCAGGGCCCATTTTCATCGTATCTCATGGAAGGATCTTTTGCCCTGTTTTTCTTGTCATGCTCTTCGCCTTTCTTCCGACTCCTCTCTTCTTTGTGTTCATTTGGTTCCATTTTTTCCCGGAAAGCAGGGGAGACTGTAGCTGTCATGCCAGGGATGCAACCTGGCTCTAGAGTGAATACTTTTCTCCCTGAAAAATTAGCAAGTTAAGGGTAACTTTCAGAGTTATATTTCCAGAATTTCACCCTAATTTCTCTCAAGTCCCAGATCAGTAGCTATACTTACTGTAGGTCATTCAAGAATAATTCCTTGAATAGAAAAATTGAGGCTTTGACACATTGCAGCTATTTTGTTTTCCTGCATTTGTACAGCCTAAATAATGGATACTGGGTTTTATGGTCTGGAGAACTGCTACAACGTAACAAGCTTCACACATTAAATTGTTGGGAAAGTGAAGAATTAGTGAAGAGGGAGACAGTCACCAGCATCCAATCAAAGTCCTTCCCATTATACTAAACTTTCTCCAAAACCTTGATTGATATTACTTGTTGTTGCCCTGATGCCTCTTTTATGCTGATTATGAAACATTTAAAACTGCCCCAAAAGACATAAATTAATTTTGTATTAATCCTTTTTTTGGAATGATTGGACTTTTTAAAATTTCAGTTATTAGCAGCTGAGAAAGAGATTCCTGCTGAAGATTTTCTAACAACTTATTTCTTCTCAATCACACATAAAATTCCACTGTGACTGGAAGTATATTTGTCTATTGATCTGTACAAGTGCTGTTCCAAATCCATTGCTTGTCTAAGATATGCTTAAAGAATCTAGAATTCAATATTTCTCATGCTTGCTCTTACTGGGAATCTGAACTGGACTGCTAGTCTATTCAGCCACCTGTGTTTCAAGTTTACATCAAGAAGGATTTTCACAGGGTGTTAGTGAAATATATTCTGTGTATGCCAAAGATTTTTATTACAATAAAAAATAGCTCTGGAGCCATGAAGGAAAGAATCAGTTTTCTAGTGCCTCCTAAACCTCTTGTTGCCAAGCAAGTTGGTGGTGATCCTGTGGCCTTTGGGAAAAAACCCCCTTGTTCTTACTGACTGTTAAATTAAATAGCATTTCAATACTATTTTTAGAGTTTTGCTTTCTTTTAAAAAATTATTTCTTAATAATGTGATAGTATCTTTGAATCACAGGACGTACAGATTGTTCATCTTGTATACGTTCTCCTTTTGATGACATTCCTCTGTTTTATTTTTACTTCTTTTTTTAATATTTTTTTTCCTCCTATACGATAATTCTGGGATTAGCCAAGTAGAGTGCTAGACAATTTTTAGGGCACCTGAAGTATAGATCTGTTGTCCCTTTTCTTCTAGTTTGTTCAGCAAGTGTGTGTTACTTGGATGTAAGTAGTAATAGTCATGGGAAACAAGCAGTTCTTTGAAGTTTGATAAAAATAGAAGAAATTCTGGCATGATTTTGCTTACATAATTTTTAACTAATTCCTCTAAAATTATTCATTTGTCTTGAAACTGAAATTGAGAAGTAAGAAATAGGAAACATAACTCAGTTCTGCTGTAAAAAGTAGCTCTCTAGCATGGGACCATAAAGTGTCCTCAAATTGTGAAGAGCAGAAGAGTAAAGCAGACAGTTGTTTGAATTGTCCCAACTTTTAACTCTCTAGGAATGAGTAAAGGTTTTTTCTCTCAAGAGTCAGATGACGGATTTTTCCTGTGTGAGGGTAGTAGTTTTTAAATGTATGCAACATCTTCCATTAGTCATTAAATGTTCTTCTTGTGGGATAACGAAGTTTATTTTATTTACCATTATCTGGTAGACAACATATGCCAGAAGGGAATGAAATACAAGTTAACAACATGTTTCTGCAGCATAAGATGTATCCACAAGAGCAATAAATAAAAACATTTTAAAGCAGACATTTTATTATTAGTTGAATGCTTATTATTCGTACTAGTTCTTATTGCTGAACTCACAAAAACAGTGACATTTTAAGTAGGCAGTAGATTAGTAAGTATATTAAATACCCAGGTAATGCTGCCTACAGGGGTGCAAAATCCAGTTAATTCTTTGTAATTATGGAAAGATTTTGAATGTGGCAGCTGGTGTTTGGTATTTTATGAGCTTCACAGGAATGGTACTGCTGAAGCTGTGTGAATGTTGGAGGCAGAGAAACAGCAACTTTACAAAAGCATGGAGAGATACCACATAGAAAAGACCCAAAATGGAGATGGAGCAGGCAGGAAGATGTTGAAGAGAAACTGGGGAGAGGGGAAGGATGAGAATGGGCCAGAGCTGCTGGTCCATGTCTGGTCAGCTTCAGTTTTCAGAGTGTTCTAACAATTTGAAAAGAAGAAAAGCAGCTCTTGTGGGAAAAAACAGCTCTAAGATGGAATTAGGATTATTGGTATCCTCAGTAGCTTAGTGGTGAGGAAGGTTTCGTTATGGCATTGGAGATTTCTGTTTGTGGTTTTGAAAATCATGCTTAAAATAAACTATAAAACATAACATAAAATTAGATAAATATATACTTTGTAATTTCTAGTATTCTTGCTTGTGCCTTAAGACATGTCTTAATACATACTTGCTAATGAGAACCAATTTTATCAAAAAAACCAATCAGACTGCTTAAGTTTATCTGTTAGAAGGACGTCATAATGTCCTTAACGTTACGCTGGTTGTTGAATATTGCCTAACTTTCTGTTTGGGTCATATATGCAGTGTAGGTATCCTTACCCTTAACCTTTACTTTTACCATACATTGCTATTCAAACCAGTCACACAGTCTTCAAAGTCATGTCCCTTTCATAGCTTAAAAAAATAAATATATATATATATATCTCTCACACCAATTGTTCTTCATGGTGTGTGTCTAATCATTTTTATATCATGGGTGTAATTGATGGAAGATAATCTAAAAACATAAAGACAAATGCAGCTTTCAAAGACACTAATTTTTAAAACTAGGGAATATTTTTCCTCTCCCATCTGCAAACTTCCCTTCCTCAAACAAATTGAAACCAATTCATTAGTTCAGTGCAAACAGAGTAATCTTTCTGGGAAGAAGGTTTAAATGGAAACAACTCACCCTTCACTAAGGTAGTGATCATGGTGACTCATTAAAGGAAGAAGTCCAAAAGTTTGCGGGATCACCACAACTGCTGCCAGTCTAGTGGAAGAAATCTGCCTTTCAGTTTGTGTAGGACAAGATTTGCTCAAGTGCTTTCTCCGCTTTAAAAGATTTTCCTTTGTGTATAATATGGATGATTTAAAAGAAGCTGTGTCAGCACTGATTTATACATTGACAGCTAAGGATAATAAGATGTGGGCAAACACACAGCTCACCCTTTTACAGATTAACCTGCAGACTGCATTAGGCAAATTTGATGGCATTAAAAGATTTTTCCAATTTGTCTGGAAACAATTTCTCTTTTGTATTGTGTCAAAGGTAACACTTCATGCCATTGTAGTAATTTAAATAGCTTTGATAAATCGTTTGAGAGGTTAGAGAATTGTACTGTGTATATATTTTACCTCTTTAAAATAAAAAGGCTATTAGCTTAATTGTTAAGTGAAATTCATTAGTAAAAATTGAAGAAGCCTTAGAAAATAGACTTAAGTATTCCAACACTGCAGCACTGGTGTTGTAACATTGCACCAAAATGATTAAAGATCATATTCAGCAACTGATAGTTTGCATTTAGCTTTCAGTACACCAAAACATAGGCACTGTTACAATTATGACAATAATTTATTCCCTTGTAGTAGTAATTTAGATGAAACTAGAAGAACTTTATACAAGTTGCTACATTACATTCAGCAGTGGGTGTGATGATTTATTAATAAAGTAAAATGATATCATAGATTTAGAAGAATCATGGAAAATGCTTTAGTAAAAGTGTCATTAGCCCTGAGAGCTAATATATAATTGAAGACAGAAGGGCAGAGTTCATTTGTATTTTGTTCATTTTCTTAGTATTGTTCACACACATTTACTCATATATATTATTTGACACTGACAAGCTACCAGCTTGGGGAAGTTTTTAAAGTGAGGTTTTATCATCTTTGCTTTGCAAGTCATGCCCTGAAATGCATAAGACATTTCAGTATTTATAGGGAAAGCTTTTATCAGTAGAGAAAGTGTGATTTTATATTTGCATGGTTGTTAATTAAGCAGACATTCTTAATTGGGCTATATGTGCTGTATCAATGTTTTGAATTGAAAAGGTAATAATACTCTTCAGAGGAACGAATCTAAATTTTTCATAACTTAATACTTAAGGATTAATAATGTATGGGATGGATTGCTGAGTTCTGTGTCTAGAATTCAAGTGCTCCATTACGACATACTATCTGCATATAATTGCAGACAGCACAAAGTCCATAGAAAACCAGATACTGAAGGTTACAGCAGAAACACTACTTTCATTTGGAGCAGAATTAAAGGAGATAAGTAAACAAGTCTGGAAATGCCTCGGACAGTTATTCCTATATGTAGACATGTTCCAGGAGGTAATTATTCTAAATCCCCCGCGTGCCCGGGGGTAACACCTCCCACCCACTGCAGGCATGCACACATGCAGGGAGACCCCTAAAACTGGTGTCTGTCCCTGGTCCCTGCCGCGGCGGGTGGAATTAACATGCAGCTGGGCTGCTCTGATAAATGGATTCTGTTAGGTCACCGAGGGGATGCGTGTGACATTAAGTGATTTACCGTCCTTTACCTTAATGAAATTGTTTCAGCAAGATGACGCTGAGAGCTTTTAATGGATAGCTTTTCTTGATGTAATGAAATTGCATTCCTTTGGCATTTAATATAAGGTGCAGTTATTATTTACTGGAGCTTTCCCAGCGCTGCTGTTTTGCGCAGACAGTTGAGAACAAAAAGGGATTTCTGTGGCAGCGTGCAGGCCAGCGCCGTGCGACAGCCTCGAGCGGGCGGCAGGGATGGCCAGAGCCTTTCTGTTCGCATGGCCTGGCTCTGCCACCCCTTCGGGAGGCTTCCCTTACACCTCTCCTTGCCAGCGTGCCTCTCCCTTACAAATGCCTTCCTAATCTGTTTAACAGGCAACTGGATTACAACCAGATCAGCTGTATTGAAGATGGGGCATTTAGGGCTCTGCGTGACCTGGAAGTGCTGTAAGTATTCCTTGTATCTCTTACTTGTAGCAAGAGCTCAGTATCTGGGGAGTACTAATGTAGAAGCTTATCTGCAAGCTGCAGCCTGGTGTCAGGATGGTCTAGTGAAAAGATGTCTTAAAATAATCCACTGCGATGTGCTATAAAATGGTAAGAAGATATGGAGAGGCAGAGATACTCCTTTACTCTCCAAGACAGCCATTAAATATAATAATAAAAAAGCCATTGGCAGATACTGTAAGAAAAGAATATATTTCATTTTAAAAAGGGGGCGGGCAGCAGTATTAATGAACCCAATAATTTTGTAAATTATCCATTACTGTTGATGTGCTGAACATTTTCAGGATTGCTTTTATTGTATACTCAACATCAATTTGATCTTTCAGACTCAGTGTAAGGTACAATATGCTATATCTATTTGACAATCTGGATGTTTTCAAAAGAGGCACTTTCTAGCAAATGCTACTGCTGTATGTTAAGATATTCATCATGTCCATGTTAATAGCTTCTGTCAAAAGCATTTTAAGTTTTGTGCACAAATACATGTGTATGTGTAGAAAAATACCTTTTTTGTGTCACAGAAGATTATTATTGCAACACTTCTTTTTTTTTTCACTTTCTTCAAGTGGCTCTCAGTGAGGTTAAAGGTAACAAAATTATCATCTGAGAATAGTTACTGTAATGAGCAAAGTGCCTTAGTTCTGAAAGAATCTGAGGCACAGGACACATTCCTGAAATACTTGTTCTGTCAGTCAAAATGACACTTTTTTTTTTCCTGGATTTTCCTCATTAAGAGAAGTGAAAGAATTTGTGTATCAGTGAGTTACTTCATGTTAATTTGAATCACACCTGATAAATCACAACTTGAGGAGGGTGAGGAAATGGGTTTTGTTGTATTTGGATTTTTTGAGGTTTTTCTAAATCATCTGAAGGGCAGAAGCTTCTCTGGCAATAGATAGTGTCTACATGTGTAAGAAACCAAAGAGTATGTGAGTAGCTGGTGATAAAACTTTTTTTATTATGAAACACTAGTTGGTTTTACTTATGAGTGAATGAAACTGGAAGCCAAATTTGATATTATTTTTTTACTTTGCAATCACAGAATAACAAGCCCATTTTTAACTCTTTGGTATAAAGCCATGTAAAATATAGTGTAGGTTCAATACTACATCTAATTGTTAAGTTGATCATTAGTTGTCTATCAGTAAATGTGATGTTCTCTGAGATTTTTATATTTGGAACTCATATATGAGACAGAATGTTCTTTCCAGCAATGGCTTAGTCTGCTTATTGTGGTTTTGTTTTGTGGTTTTTTTGTTAATATGAGCATTTCTTTACAAGTGCAAGGGTTAAATGTTTATTTAAAAAAAAAAAGAAATCAAATGTTTTCTGCATTTTTTAATGCTTGCAATTTTAGTGTTCTTAAAGGGTCATCCTTGCAGTTGAGGTCAGGAGAAGAATTTTTACACTGACTTCAGTGAGTGGAAAAAAGAAGAAAGGATCCTCTAAAATAATAGTCTGCCGAGAAGTAGATAGTTAGAATTTTTCTGAATGAATATACACAGTCTATTAGCATTGTTCACATATACAACTAAAGGTTTGCTATCTTTATTTATGTTATGTGATAAAAATGATGTAAATAGTCATGGCTTTTTAAGAAATTGAGATAGATACTTCAAACAGAACTGCATATTTTGTATCTAATTAAGCTTTCTTTACAATATGGCTTAAAGAATGTAAGATGTGTAGATCAGACCATACTGTGTATGCACTGAGTAGCAAATAAGACTATGCATACTGTTTTCATTTGGAGTCAATTATTCTAACTAAGCACAGAAATTGGATATTACTTCAAACTTCAAGTTTCAGATAAAGCTTTTAAATACATTGTAATCCTGTTTAGTGACAATTTGAAATGCTTACCAAAGTAACAAGTCTTTATATCTTGGTTAAATAATTGTAGAATTTTAGAGGCTGTTAGTGTTGAAGATACAAAATGAATATTCCTCCCCATGAATTCTGTGAAATTTGAGTTTTCCTTTGTCTTTTCTTTTTTTGTTTTTTTAATGGGAAATCTGCTGTATTTGGGAAATGGGCTATGGGAAAAATATAATGCTGACATGTTAAAAAAAAGGAAAGTGTCTACAAAATGGAAAAAAAAAGTCATCAAAGTCTTTGCTATAGTATGTAACACAGGTAAAAGTATTGAGCAAACTTTTTGAAATTACATTATTGAGCAAACTTTTTGAAATTACATATCTGTATTGAAATCAAGCATTTTTATCATTACCGAGGAATAGCTATAAAAATCATTTAATTCCTTGCATCCATTCCTATGTCTAATTTTCTGTACCCTTGTAAAAGTAAATAATAGCTCATACATACAAAATAGCAAGGCAAACATCAAACAGTCGAAATTGGAAATTAAAATATTTGTAGATTTGCCTTCTCTTAACAGCTGTGGAAATATGGACTGATTTCGCTTCCCTTCATAAGATAAGATTTTAAAATCTTGTAGGAAGTTATACAGGACGAACTGTGGGAGCCATCATTTACCATGTGGACATTATAAGAAAAGTGCCACAATTTACTGACCTTTATTCTTTAAGACACCTTTTGTGAATGTACCCAGTTGGCCATTTTTTGTTGTTTCGTTTTTGTTATGTTTTGAAAAGGAGCACAATTCTCCTATTTACTTGCTTGATTTTGGTTTTTTTTTTCTTTTTTTTGTTATTCTTCTGTCTGTTTATGTATCCGTAAGAACACACAGGGGAGATCACTTATGCACAGCAAATGAAAGATTTAGTACATGGAATGAGTAAGCACACAAAGGTAAAATGCAGCACATTGCACCAGTAATTAATTGCTTGGTTAATGTTGAGATATATAGCCTGAACCTGGTCAGGGTGCTGTGAATTTACCTTTCTGTGTTTCAAGATCAGGCAGTACTTCAAAATTTGTTCAAATAAGGTACAAATTACAATTTGTGCTTTAAAAAACAAAAGGAAAAGGAAAATACTTTTTGTTTCAAAAGAGAGAAGAGCTTTTTTCAGTGGGAATTATTATTTATTGCTTTTTTAGTTACATAGAGCTCATTCTCCATTCTGCTCAAATGAGTAATCTCTAAGTCAAATCTGTAAATTCTATTGCTTGCTTCCTTTTTCTGGAGTCAATCTTGTTTGCATTTTATTTGCAGCCTAAAGACAATATTTAACTGCAAGTTAATTCATAAAGTTTCTGAATCTTTACAAACTACACTTACTGAGTATAATGGGCCTGTGTAGCCAAGAATTGGCTAAGATTTGTTTCTAGTTCCTATCTCAGTTTCCCAACACCTTGTCTAAAATTGAAATTACTAGTTTGCTAAAGTATTCCTGACTCCTTCTACCTTATTGGAAACTCCCCTATTGTTCATGCAGCTCTGAATCATCTATAGTAACTCATTCCATATAAAACTTAAGTGCAGCCCCTTTTCTTTTCCTAAAATTCTTGGAAAAAAAAAAATTCAGCTCTTGTATCATCTGTCAAAAAACAGACTCTCAGGAGCTAGAAAGAGAAATCAGCATCCTAGAACCATCCTAGAACAAACATGTTTTCTCCAAGGACTCTCTTTTTTACCTCAGGATGTCAAGTTTAGCTTGAATGCCATAGATGTTACCAGTATTGGTGGAAGTTCCTTTTGAGTGAGTCATAGGCTACTGCGACCTCTTACTTAGGACTGGTAATGGTAAAACCATGGTATTTTGTTAGGGATTCAACAGGGAGGGAAAATATGACTAAAAGCGTGGGGTTTTTTCCTGATGCCCATCCCTAAAAACAGTACACCATGACTTTCATTAGCTGTGCCTTTTTAAATGTGACAAAACTCGTACCATGTTAATGTGCTTCTTCTTGGCTTTGCAGCACTCTCAACAATAACAACATCACTCGACTGTCCGTGGCAAGTTTCAACCATATGCCCAAACTCAGAACATTGTGAGTAGACCCACTGAAACTGGATTCCCTTTTTATCAGTCCAATATTTTATTTTTACCTCTATTAGGTTTTTTCAGGGATCTATAAATACATATACAGGCAAAGCAAGCATAAGGTCAAATAAAAATTATTGATGTCTCATGAGTTTGACGAGCATGGAGTCTGTGTGTGTGTCTGTGGAAGCTAATTCTGATAGGTACACCTTACAAGTGACCACAAAGCTATACTTGGAGCTCAGGAGATAAAGAAGCAGTTGTATCCTTTTCCATCAACTTTTTTAGGATATGAGATGAATAAGTCTGTAGAAACAGTTTCATGGCGTCTTCCCAAATGGGATTTCCATAGTGCTATATTCAGTCACAGAAAAGCTTCACCTTCCAGCCAAAAAAAGGTGAGGGCAGGGGAAATTCTTTTTATGTGTTACAGCTATATAGAGAAACAAATTGATGTTTTTTGAAAGTCAAAAATTTGTTTTACTTTGAGCTATTGAGTGGGTCACATTTCATTTAGGAACGCTGGAGATTCTTTGATTGACTGTCAGATGTGATAAATGGGAAATCTTTATGCTTTTATTACTGTACTGCTAGCAGACCTAATTAAACTAAACTGGCTTGCCAACATTCTTTGTAACGTAAAATTATAGCATCATCCGGTAGTGCTATTATAATTAAAGTTGTGTCAGCATTTACAATCAGGTCCCCATTTTTAGAGGTTATGACTTTCACAGAGGAACACTTTAGGCTTCTAAAACAAAGCACAGGGAAAAGACTGTGTATGCAAGTCATACAGGCTGGAATTATGTTTTGGTGTATTTATACTGACTACAAATAAATCTAGATTCTGTTGACTGGCAAAACCAGGTTTAGTCCAGAGACTCACTTTCAAACGGATTTTCCAGTGAAGTGGGAATTAAAAATGAATGGGTTGTTTCTATCAGAGCTCAAGAGTAGCTGTTAGTGTTAAAGAACTACTTTTACAAAAAACCTGTCCAGTTTCTTGTACCCATGTTGGGTTGCACAACTGTTCTGAAATCAGTAGGAATATTCACCCTGGTTAACATACGGCTTGTCACTGAGGAAACTTCTCACAGGTGAGCAGTTCTGTTGATTTCATAACAGAATTGCAACTATTCTTGCTTGGACAAATACGAGAGTACTTAAATAGTGCTGACCATGGGCTTTTGGTGACTTCAGCTAGATTCTGATAATAGAATTTCATTCTGTTCTTTCAGGCCCGTGTCTTGAAAATGTTCATTCTGTACTTCTGTCAAACTTTCAAATACAGTTTCTGTTTTGAACCATAAAACAGAGTTAATCAAATTAACTATATTTATGTTTTCTTTGGTTAGGATATTTCATTTTCTGAAAATATATTTTAGAAACAATATAAACTGGACACACAGAGTCCTGGCTTATAGCTGTAACATCTCATTTGCAGTCAGAATATGCTTGTATAACTGTATTGATTTCTGTGGCATTAGTTCTGATTTGCAGTGGTGTTCTTGCCTACAGCTGGCCACAGATTGAACTGAATGAGTGTGCTATGTTGTGAGCTGTATTTGCAAAGCACCCACCCAAGAATAAGTATTATAGGAATAGTATTATAGTGCAGGAAAATATATTGCCTTTAATTTCTAGTCATTTATGGGGGGGAAGAGTGTTAGTTAATATTTTAGTTTATGTTGGTTACACATTTCATGTTGCTTTGCAGATTTATTTTCTAATGGATTAATTAGACTCTTTGGCTACATTCTGAATTTCCTGCACTTTCTTCCTAGTTATTTAGTTAGGATTTAGTACATCAGCTAAAAAGGACCAAAATGGAATGTCCCTGTTATGGATGATTCTGAGTAATGATTTGATTTATAGCTATGGACATCCTTTTCAGTAGTTTAAGAAAATGTAAGAGCCAGAGAAGAGTAATTCACCTAATTTAGTGAATACATTTGTCTGATATTTTATCAATGGCAAAGTGCTTTTTGCCACTTGGCAAGGAGCCATGGTCTTGTGTCAGACCACACCAACAAAGAGACAACTTTCTTAATTCCATCACTTGCTTCCATTTGGTCTTTTAATTTCAGGCATTGCTTAAAACATCAGTCCCCAGCAGGCAAAAGCAGCTAGCCCCCTTTCTGCTCTTAAACAACTAGAGAGGAAATCAGAAAAAAGATGTGAAAGAAGGTGCTTTATATTGAGTTATTACTCTATCTTGTTCAGCAGAAAATGAGTATGACCTGTTAAAGGGATCTTTCAGGCTGTTTCTATAGAGACTAATAATGGCCAGACTTACAGATGTATCTAATTGGAAACCAAATCTTTTATTAAACCTTTTTTTCTGATGTTATATTACCACTCTAGGGCATTTTCTTGAGAGATTTTTGTCTTACTCACTATTTATACGAATCTGGACTAAACAGTCCTATGTCAGCTTTCAAGCTTTTGAATATTTACTTCTTTCTTTTAGACAAAAAACAGGAAACTACAGAAAAGTTAGTTTATTGGGAAGCCTTCTTTTTTCTTCCAGTTAATTAGACCACAAATAAAAAGTAATTTTGCTGCTGGTATAGTTTTATTTATTAACTTGTAACTCCCAGCCTTGCAACGAAAGACGTAAAAAGTTCCTCATTAACAGTTTTATTAATTAATCGGCATAGCTGCTTGCTGAAGGGAGGGCTGGGCAAACCGGCTGTTTTTCTGTTTGTTCTTCCTAATGGGAAGGTATTGCCGTGTCTCGTTCCATGCAGCCGCCTTCACTCCAACAACCTGTACTGCGACTGCCACCTGGCCTGGCTGTCGGACTGGCTGCGGCAGCGGCCGCGGGTCGGGCTCTACACGCAGTGCATGGGGCCGTCCCACCTCCGCGGCCACAACGTGGCCGAGGTCCAGAAGCGCGAGTTTGTCTGCAGCGGTAAGAGAAACACGCTCGCTCACGAGTCCTGCCGTGAACCACGCCTGCTGGCAGCTCGGGGGTGGCTGCTAGTGCTGCATGTTGACTTTTCTGATTATTAAGAAAAACCTAATCGTTTTTATTGGTATTTTTGGGGGTGCTCGTGTCCTTGGAAATTTTATGTAAATATTGCATTCACATAGATTTTGTAGCCTTCTAAAAGTATAATTGTGGGGGAGAGATACAGGAAATGAAATAGAAGGTGTACTGATTGAGAGCATAAAGCCATTAGTAGTAAGGAATTATTTTTTTCAAACTTTACAGGTATATACTTGTTGTTATTTTCTGATTTTTAAATACTATTCTGAATCCCTAAGTAACTTTCTGAATTTCATTGTTACGCTTTATTGCATCAGGTTATTTTTTATATTAAATAATGAAATGACTAACAGTTCATTACTAATCACATTTTCTCTATTCAATTTTTTTCCTTATTTGTATCTTCTAGATGAGGAAGAAGGCAAGTTTATCTTTCTTATTTAAATGTTTTTATACTCAGATTGAAAATTTGCTGTAAATTTTGTCTCCTGTTTCAAGTTTTGCCAAGAACATTAAAAACCAGCTGCAATATTGCTGTATTTTTGAGTGGTTCAGCAGGGTTTCTCCTACTGGTTGATTTTCTGCAAACCCCAGAAGCCTATTGCCAGACATGCCAAATTTTGCACAGATCTATGTTTTAAAAAGAGTTTATGGAGGGCACAGTGTTCTGTCCTTATTAAATAGCCTCTGACATCAAAGTGTAAGGCACTGCCACCTTCACACGGCAAATGCTAACAGTATTCGTGCCACTAATTCTGCCTTTATGTAAATTTAAAAGGGTTCCTGACAAGATCATATCTCTTACATGTAAATGTTATGGCTGCAGAGTCTGGGTGTCAAGAACAGTTTTATAACTTGATCATTATAATCCTGATTATTAGGAAGGGGAATAAACACATTTTCTCCCTGAATCACTGTATTTTTGTTCAGTAAAGATAGGTGAAACATTTCCTTCCTAATGTTATAAAAAGAGTAGTGTGTGTTATTAGATTTGGTAATTGTTTGTACTTTTGTAACACAAATACAAATGCAAAATCAAATTATTATATTGTAAAAGTCTGTCTCATAAAATAATAGAATGGTTTGGTTTGGAAGGGACCTTAAAAATCATCTACTTCCAATTCCCCTGCCATGGGCTGGGACACCTTCCAACAGACTGGATTGCTCACAGCCCCATCCAACCTGGTCTCAGAATCTTTTCAGCAATTTAGAACTTGGACAGTTGTTGTATGAAGTTTTAAGTGGGAACAGCACTGGCTGCAACTTACATTATCAATGAACCCTTCCTTTATTAATATGTGACATTAAATATTGTGAGAGAGATCTTAAGTTAAATTGTGGTTTCATAGTCAAGAATCTGTTTCTTTTTTTCCTTTAGAATATCAAAACAGTCTCTAGCTTTTCCTAACTTAATGAAAAAAGAAAAGGGAGTTGTGCCTTTCTCATCCCTTTATGTCTTTCTGTATCATTACAAAACAATTGTTTTGTGTCATTAAATTTATAGAAGAATGAGTGCATTAATATATTTTAAAATTTTTGCTCTGTTTGCAGGAAAATATAATAAGGTTTTAACTTTCTAAGACATACATAAATATGAAATGACTAAGTTTAAATGCAATTTAAAATGTTGAGTTTAACATACAGCACTAAGAAACCAGGGGGAACTCATGTAAATTAGCCACATGAGTTAGTAAGAATGGTAGACTGTGGGAGGAAGAAGTCTGATGAGCTGAAACAGAGTGAGAGTAAGAGATGTGAAGTCGAGACTTTCATGTATTTTTGTGTGACTGAATGAAAACGTCATGAAATGAATGAAAACTCCAAAACTGTCTATAAGCAATACGTAGCTGAAGAACCATATTCAAATAAGTATTGACAGAACAGAACAAAACTGGCAGGTCACCTTCAGTGCTTGTAGCAAAGTTCATTCATATCTCTTGAAATGCATTTTTTAATACGATACAACATTCTGAAAACTAAATAAAACAGTAATTCATTTTTAATAACATCCAATAAATAAAATGTACCTGAAAAATGGATCACACGTAGCCTTCTTAAACGAGATGACATTGAATGGTTATTGCTAAAGTTGAAAAAGTATGTAGTGCTGGCACTATAGTTGAGAATTTGTCTTTCACCTCTCTGGGTTGTATCAACATGTTACTATTAACTGTGTGTTGAAATTAATGCCGTTTGAAAGTACTGATAGGCTACAATGTTTATTTTAGAAGTTCTGCCTTAAATTTAGCCAAAAGTGTGAAATGTTGTGCTTTCCTTTGCAGGTCACCAGTCGTTTATGGCTCCATCCTGCAGTGTCTTGCACTGCCCCACTGCATGCACCTGTAGTAACAACATTGTGGACTGTCGTGGGAAAGGCCTTACTGAGATTCCAACAAACCTTCCAGAAACAATTACTGAAATGTGCGTAATCTGACATTTTTCCATTATCTTACAGAAAAAATTTTTTCCTGTGTATTAGTTTTTGTTATTTTTATAAATTCATGCATTATATAGTAGGTATATAGGGTAGGAATTTTGGTATGTACCTTCAGCTTCAAATATAAAATAGAATATACAGGTGTATGAAAGCATTTAAGTCCTTTATGCTGTTTTATGAGTTATTTTTGTATGTTCTGCTCATATTTAGTGAGTAAACTGCATTCTGAATTGGTTTAAAAAGAGTTTGGGAATCCTTGCTCTTCTGCAAGTGAATGGCTGTTCACTGCAGACTCTAAAGCTTGTTGCATTCTGGGCCACTTTGTGTGCTGGTTTGGACTGAGATAGAGTTCGTTTTCTTCATAGTAGCTGGTATGAGGCCATGTTTTGGATTTGAAAATAGTGTTGATAGTTCAGAGATGCTTTCTTTACTGCTGAGCGGTGCTTACGCAGAACAAGGCCTTTTGTGCTCCTCACCCATCTCCACCAGAGGAGGCTGGGGTGCACAATGAGTTGGGAGGGGACCCAGCTGGGACAGCTGACCCCAAATGACCATATGGCATCATGCTCAGCATATGCAGCTGGGGAAAGAAGCAAGAAGGGTGAGAGGTTTAGAGTGATGGTGTTTGTCTTCTCAAGTCACTGTTACACATGACAGAGCCTTGCTCTCCTGGAGATGGCTGAACACCTGCCTGCCCTTGGGAAGTGGCAAATGAATTCTGTGCTTTGCTTTGCTTTTTTGCATGAAGCTTTTGCTTTACCTGTTAAACTGTCTTTGTCTTAGCCCGTGAGTTTTCACAGTTTCAACCTTCTGATTCTCTCCTCCATCATGTTGTGGGGTGAGTGAGCAGCTTTGTGAGGCTTAGTTGCCAGCTTGGGTTACACTGTGCCACTAACCTTCAGTCACTTTATGCATCAGACTTCCTACTAGAGAGATGTATCTTTGAATGAAGGATCAGCAGTCTGTACCACCAATAACAAGTGTTCTGCTTAAAGCAGTATCCTCAGAGGGTAATCTGAGAAGGCAAGAGTAAAATGTAGTCATTGTGTTAATACCATATATCTGTGTAGAGAAGAGCATGAACACTGGTAGTGTCCTGTGACATGTCCTATACAAAAAGTACTACCATGTGCTGACTGTAGAGCAGAGTCATAGCAAGGGTGCTGTAAGGGCCTACAGCCTCCAAAAGCCACGTGGCTGAGAAGTTGTATGGGCACAGTAGGAAAGTTACTGCTGCATTGCCATCTGTGCAGGTGAGCAGCAAAAGTAAAAGGTGAGCTTGCTGACAAGATGGGCAGGGGAACAGCAACATCAACATCTCTCTTTTCTGGGATCAGCAGGGGCAGTGTTTTGGAAGGGAAGCTGGGAGTTCCCTTCAGGGAAATAGTGGGAAAGTAGCTGTGACAACAACGTGGTAAGTGGGGTCTGGCTAGAAGTAAATGAGTTGGAGAAAATTTTCAGAATAAAAAGCTTGTGAGTATTTTGATGATACAAGATTATCTTGAATGTTTAAAACTAGGGCTCCACAATGAGATTTTAATTGAGCTGTTGATATCTGACCTGTGGTTTTCAGCATTACAGGGTTGGGACTACCATGGTTTCTTCTTAAGATGTGAATAATAATCACATCTGTCAGTTCATTATTACTGTTGTTAATACTGACCTGGCTGACCCTACATGACCAAATACAGTCATTCAGCTATAAATTACAAATGCTTTTACCTTCACCACTCTCAAAAAAATCCCTCTGATTGCAGTTAAAGTGACTCTTTCATAAAATCCGTTCACAGTGGCCAGGAAGGCTGCACAGAACTGTTGTCTTTATTTAATGAGCTGTATACCAATGTTTTTACTTGCATATGTGCATCTATATGCATGGAGGAAGAAAAATATTGCAAGAGAGGAGTAGGGAGTACATGTCAAATATTCCTCACTATATTTCTGGTGCTAACCACTGGTTTACAGACACTGAAGACTGACTTTTTTTCCACTATACTTTTCTTAGATATGTAAGAAATTCTCTTCAGTTTTAAGCATGGAATGCTATGTTCTTCGGTAGTTTATTGTCCAGGATAGTAAAAGTAACCATGTAACAACACCTTCAGTATTTGGCTAAGCATTTAACAGATTGCAAACTGATGCTCACTGTTTCCTGCCAGGCTAGGCATCATTCACTTTCCAGAGTTTGGTTTTTTCACATTCTGAGATTCATAATCCATTAAAATATAGAGATATATGTGTGCTCATATAAAAATGTAGTGTATGTAGTTCATACTGATACAGTGGAAACTATCAGTTATCTCTCTGTATTCTATCTAGTTCATAGGTTCTGGCTAAATAAAATGCAGATCACAGTATTTTGCTCAGGAGGTGTAAGAAGAGAGAGAACATTAGAAATCAAATTTTAGTAATAATTTTGTATGAAACAGAGGCACACCAGTGAATGTTGGTGTGGTGACAGAACTGAACTTCAGTGATAGATTTTGAGTAACTTAGAAAGAAGAATATGATACAAGATATGGTTTGAGCCAGTGGTAGGCTGACCTCATCAGAGAGGGAGTAACACTTTCCTGTTGAGTGGAAGGTAAGGAGAGAAATGTAGAGGAGGGAAGGAGGGAGGGAGGGAGGGAGAGAGGAAGGAAGGAAGGAAGGAAGGGCAGGCTCTGAAACTGAGGGATAAACTGAGTGGAAGAATTAGAGGATCTTGTAAGTATTTTAGGAGAATCACAGGATTGTATCTGCTTCCTTGACAATACGTTGAAGAGTTAAAATTTTGACAAATAAATATATTTTTCTGGTTATATGGAAAAAGCTTTATGCTCTACTCATTGCTTTAATGTGAAGAAAACAGTTAGTGATAGTTGTCTTATGATTCTCATGGGTGGGAGGTGTATTTAGCTTCATAGCATCAGAGAGAATGAGAGAGAGAAAAGAGGTTGAAAAATGGGTGGTTTATGGAGTGAAAAAGGTTTTTACCAATAATGAAGTGGGGGAAGTCTGAGACTCTGGATTAAACCAGCACTCCACCAGGGCCAGTGGCCAACATCAGTTCTCCCTAAAGAATATTTTGGAAACAGAAATGTACAACTTCAGAAATAAAATACCAGTAGCATAAGTGTTTTCTTTGCTCCCAATATGTGTTGGGGTTGCTCTGAAACTTGAAAATTTGCATAGCTTTTGGGTAAAAAAAGGGTTTTCTGTTAAATATCCAGTCTGCTTTGAACCCTACTATGTTTAAGTCTTCATGTTAAGATAATAAATTTTGGGGGAGGGAGTTGTGCTCAAACTCTTCCAGGTTAAAATACAGTTTTTTAAACTTTCATTAACGTTCCTTCGTCTTTGTAGAGGGAAGGAAAATGCAGTCAGATACATAATTTGCCCTGTCACCTTCTATTTTGCATGCCTTCATTCATCTCTTCTCTGATGTTCTAACTCCATTCAATCTTTTTGTATGCCAAAACCTTCCATGTCTTAATTAATCTCCTTCTATTTCTCTGAATTACTTGTTTTGTAATTTTTTTTATCTTCAATGACCAGAGTTCAATACAATATTCCAGATGACAATGAATCATCAGGTTTTTATTAAGAGAATTTTAGTTTTCCTTCATTTGCCTTTTGCAACCTAATACTGACTTGCATTATTTAACTGCCAGTATGTGTTGCACCATGTTTTAACTTGAACTAGCCCTGCAGAGTCCTAGGCTTTTTTTTTAGCTGCTATGATTTTGTCAGGAACCAGAAGTTGGTAAATGTAATCCTATTATCCCATCCACAGACATTTCTAACATTTAATCAGATTGTATGTCACGTTTTAAAGCTGCTCTATGAAAGACTTCAGTCCTCTCTGCTTTTAACTAAATTTAA
This sequence comes from Machaerirhynchus nigripectus, assembly GCA_013397975.1. NCBI lineage: Eukaryota > Metazoa > Chordata > Aves > Passeriformes > Dicruridae > Machaerirhynchus > Machaerirhynchus nigripectus. The sequence continues at coordinate 1,883,847 of VZRQ01004000.1, read as the reverse complement.
CATGCAGGAAGATTGTGACATTCCAGTATTGTTATCATACAATAACAAGTGTTTTAAAGTTTAATTTTTAAAGAAGTCCTCTGCAACTGTTGCTTATAGCAACCCCTCGAGATTAGATTGAAAAGAATTATTGTATCCCACAAAATAATCTGTTTTTTCAATTATTTCTTAGGCAATAATGTTGTCAGTATGCCAGGATGGTAGCTGACAGTAAACACTTGAAGAGATGAGCCCATGCTGTCACGGCAGCGTTAGGAATACTGGGGAGCTGCTGAGCACGAGGCAGAAGGGTTCAGTGAGCACTGCCTTTCCACCACCGCTACGCAGTTCCCACACACATGGCTGCATTACCTTCATCACCATTTTAAGCGCATGCTTTGGCAGGAGCTCCCCAGTTCTCAGCGAGAGGGGGAAGAGAAATGTGCTGGCTCCCTATTGCTTTCTGAAGGATGTACAGGCTTTAACAGCCAAATTATTATTTATTCACTCACCTTTGTAATACTACCAGATTCCTGTGCACACTGCAAGAAAATTAGCATTATACTTCTAATTTACCTGCACCAAATATTGTCCAATCTTTTCAGTACTTTTCCTTTTTTTGTCAATCTTTTTTCTACATTTTCATCCGAACATTTTATACTTTATTAATGGGGACATTAGAAAAATCCACAATACTTTCAAATTCCCTTACTCTGAACAAGTTTCTCTGCCCTCTCTTCCCTGTCTATGAGCTGCATTTGAAGAACCCAGTGCTGAGTACCACCAGTGTGGTATATATTGTGCTTCATCCGACTTCATAGTACACAAACTCCTCTGGTGCTTACACCTTTCCATCCTCTTGTCTTTTCTTTATTGTATCTCATATGAATAATGTTTTCCTGTGCAGCTGACATTAAACTTTATTATCAACCCTTCTTTAGAGATGTGTTTAAAATCTGTCAACTTACTTTTGTGAGATTTTGTTTTTCCATCCGTATCTGCCTCTTACTTACTTGTTCTTATATGGAGAGCAGGTTATTTTTAATAAGAGTATGATCCATATTAGTTTTAAAACATCTGTAATTCCATTATTTTTTTCTTGAGGTTCTTTTGAAGTTTGTCTTCAACACATGCTCATGGTTTTGTGATATTTTGCCAAGTTCTCTGTCCATTTCTTCCGTTCTTTCTCTCAGTGAAAACCCTGACATCAATCAACTTCTCAGTATCCTATGAAACACTGATTTCTTAACTTTGTTTGAAAAAAATGTTGTCTGATCTGTTTCTGCACAAGGATAATTTGAATTCATTACATTTTCGGTCTGTCTGGGACAATGTTGTATAAAGCCAAGTGGTATTAATAATGTTGCTATTCTCTATCCTTTTGATAAATACAATGAATTTGCAGGTTTAAAGTGTATATTTCATGTTGAAAATTATATGGGTTTTTTTTTCCCTAGGGGGTTGATAAATTAGCTTGTATCTAAATAGTGTGTTATATAAAGAACCCTTTTAAATGGAATATTGAATTTCTTAAGTACTATACATTGGCAGTTTCAATTGACTAAAATTTTGCATGTTGAAGCTCTGAACTAGCTCTCTGTGGAAAAGTACAAAAAAAAGGCTTTCTGTTTAGAGACTAATACTGATGTTGTGACTTTACATTGCCCTGATAGCTCTACTATGTTGGAATGCTGTTTTAAGTCATTAGGAACTGTCCTTTCAGGCTGATGGCTACTGCCTCTGTAGCTGAGCTGGCAAGGAGAGCATGTGCTTGCACTGCACTGCAGCCTCCCTGTCTCCGAGTCTGGTGTGATAGCCTAAACCACTGAGAAAAATAGTAAGCACTGGAAGCTGAAGTGGTTGAGGAATGAGCAGGCATCCTGTGATGGTGGGAGCAGGAGGAGGCAGAGCCAGTTGCCAAACTGCTGTTTCATTCCCGTGCAGTTGGATTTACTGGTGACTGTCAGGGTGTTGCTGAGACGATTTTGTCATACTCTGTGTCTGACTTCTCAATTGGTACAGCAGTCAGTTGGCTGGAAGCAGCGATTCCCACTGCGCAAAGGCAGTCAGCAGGCAGCGCGTTGTCTGCCAAGTGCCTCTTGGGAAGATGCCTTCAGAAACAGGACTGCTTATCTCCAAGTAGCTGCCAGTGAAAATGGAAGAAGAATAAAACCTGTGGTGTCCTCTATTTTTCCCTTCTGTTTGATAAAGCTTCAGCTTCTGCATCTCAGTAAATGTAATTCTTAATCTGTATTGACTTAGTACAATTGTATCTGTACCAGTTACACCCTTTTTGAAAAATTAATCCCCACTTTATTATCGACATAAACTCACACACAGCCAAATAAAAATACCTAAACTTTTCTTTTCAGGATTTATCCAATCAATGTAATAATATTTGAGAAATAAATAGCTCATATTCAGTATGTATTTTAAAAACAAAAATATTTGGTTGAGCACCAGAACTACTCCAGTTTTAGTGCACCTATGAATTCTACTGTAAGCAAAACAATTAAAAGGGTGCATAGATGTACCTTTGCCTCTGGTTCAAATGAGTAGATTTCATACCACAAGTGACCTGCAGGGAACATTTTGGGAACTTAAAAAATTTTCCCATAGACCTGTTGTTTTAATGCCTGTATTGTAACATTCTGTGGCAAAATACAGTGCCCATAAATAATATGAATAATCTTCCAACTTTTGTTATTTCGTATGCCTTACTTTAGCTTTTTTTCATAGACTTAATTAGAGCTTGGTACATTATTCATTAATTGATCTCAAACATCATAATTTGAGTTGGTGTAGACTATTTTTTTAAACTTCTCTCCTTTTACAGACATTTTTAGGGGTTGCCCTTTCATTGGCATGTTCAGCTGTTACACATAACCAACTTAAGTGGCCTAACTCACCTAGTGCTTTCCTCCTTTGTCATGCAGTTCATGTATTAAAGCCATTAAATGTCATTCTTAAGGTTCAAAACTATTACTTTAATTGGTGCTAGAAATTATAGCCTTTCTAACGGCAATAGCATTTATCAGCCTCTATGCAGGCATTCCTTCCACAATTTAGTTTTTCATCACTGCTAATCTCTTTTCACTTGGTTTAATTTCAGGATTCACCTTCTGAAAATTCTTTGAATGATCGGCAGAAATAATTCTGGTTCCCTTCAAATGGAGACTTTTTTTTGGCACGTGTTCAAACAGCCTATGAGAAACCCTACAAATAGCAACCCAGCAGCAATTCTGTTAATTGTACTGGTACCTTATCTCAGAATGGTGTGACAGGCCCTTATTTCAAAGGAGGCCAAAAAGCCATTAATGAGCTAGACCTACCTTTGTGAAATTGCTGCTCTTATATTCTTTTGGTTTTCTTTTCTCTTCCATGGCTCAACCTGTCAAAGTGGTTCTAAAACTTCTTTCCTTACTGTAATATTATGTATTACAGTGAATAGATCTGCAATAAGTGTTTCTAACGGGTGTGGGAGGAGGAAGAGGGGAGGAATACCTGCATTGATGACCATAAATTTGTACAAATTATTATTTAAGCAAAAAAAGCATGGAATTAAATTGATTGTTCCTTCACTTTTTTATATTAAAAAATTACTAGTCAAAGGAAGGACTTAATTAGATTCTTTTTCAGAAGGATAGCAGTCACTACAATGGTGTTTTGGGGAGGAGGAAGGTTTGCTCGAGGGAAGGGTGACTGGAGGGTTGCCATTGTTAAATAAGGAATAGTTGTATAGATAGTTCTAGTCTTTGTAATGGGCAGAAAAGACCCTAAACTACATAATATGTGAAATGAAAAAAAAAAAATATAGGAGTCAGGAGTTTTAACAGTTCACCTTCACAATCCCGGGTACTGAAAAGCCCCTGACTTCTTATTACTGTGGCCTTCAGGATAAAGTTTTTGTTTTGTGTGAATGGGGCTTTATAATGTTTGAATGCCAAAAGTAGAAACTGTACAGTTGTTCCATGACAACATTACTTATATTTTCCATGAGTTTCCTAATTTTTTCTCTCAGTCTTGTCTCATCTTACCATCCTGATTTCTGGCTATTTTTCTTCATGTTTTAATCTTCCTCCATCTCATTCTTCCTTATACTTTGTTTTCATAAGTCTGTTGATTAATGTTTGTGTGTTATGCCAAGCATTCAACTACATCTTTGTTAGCTGTGTTTGAAATTAAGCAGGATTAAAAACTCCTGAGATTGCTTCTCACAGTAACACTCAGATTATATTAAAGGAGAAGGGGGAAAAAAGGAAGTGAAAGGAAAAAAAGAAGAAAAAGAGGAAAAGAGGGGAAAGGAAATGAGATCTGACAGATGGACTTAACCAAGATAAAGTGATCTGATCACACTGCAGACACTGGGGAAGGGCTTTGCATACATGAGGAATTTTATTTGGGTACTGGGAGCTCTGTGTCTGTACCTTTCCCAGTGACACTTGGCATGTGTACAGTTTCACCATTTCTGTCACCTTTTAATATTAATCCTTAGATAAAAGTCCAAAGTACAGCCTTAAATAAGTGGCAGTTGAACAGAGAGACTCTTCTTTCAAGATGCAAAGGTAACTGTAAGAATGACCCTCTATGGAGAAAAGTCACCTGAGGAGGGTTGAGATGCATCTATTCAAGGGAGTTTAAAGACTCTCATAGCAGGAAAACTCTGAAACATCAGTGACAAGGCAGGTTTCTCTATTTTTAGCAGCTCAAAGCATGATTTTGCTGTCTACGTGGCAGGACAGAAACAAGAGCAAACCCTGCATCTTTGCAGCTTGAAAGGAATGAGAAATGCTGTGGAGAGGATGCAATAAGTGACAAGACATTAAACTGATGACTGGTTTTGTGTGTTAGGTTTGTGTTTGCTTTTTAGTTTAAATCAAAACATCAGTCTTCTTAGGACTTAGAAGGTCAGTTCATATATGTTATTCATATGATTTACATCTTAAACAGTTAAGCCATGTATCTTCTGTTTTTGAGAAAATATATGTTAACCTTCTGATATTACCTGAAATAGATACATCTCTTTAGTCTCACTATAAAATGTTTCAAAATAATTTAATTATTCTTATGGCTCTTTCTGCAACTTTTCTGTTTCATCAAAATATTTTCTTAATTGCTCTAATTAAAAATGCTGACAGCTGTGCCATACTCCAAAGGTTTTGTTAATCTTAGATTTTATTTTCACACATGGCTCTTTACTTGCAGGTGTCAGGTGAAAAGATGATGTCTACTTACGGATAAAAATTTAAATTAGTTGTTATAAGATTCATTTGTTTATGAATACCGATACATACTTTGGTCAGTAGGAAGCCAGAAAACTCTCAGGTTTTGAATTTTCAGAAATTGCTGGATTAAAATAAAGTGTGTTAAAAGATACATAAGTAACTAAATATCCCTTAATAAATTCATGAGATCTGGCTAATATTTTCTCAGCTCTTAATCCAACACTCCAAACTTTTGAGCAACTTCATATCATTTTCCTGATATTAAAATTAATTTTTCTTATTTTCTTAACTTCTCTTCACCTGATTTCCATGTGTCCTTTTCCTCGAACCTTTTCTTAGAATCTTCTTCCCTTCCCAAAGGTTTCTAAGACCAATGTTTTCAAGGTCAGTCCTGGCTAATGCACTGGATAATCAGATTTATAACAGAGGACTATGGAGGCAGTGAATTTTCAGTGGAATCTAGAACTTTTGCTTCTGTTTTTAATAAAATGTAATGCATTTTTATGTAAAAAAGCTTATATCAAATAATAATTGTACATAATTTTCAGATGCAATATTATTAGTTATAATGTATTGCTTACGTGCTTTTTCATGAGAATTCATAAGAGTACGGCTTTACTTATGGAGGAGGACCAAAAAGGTTCCTAATGAAATGGAAATACCTGCTGCAAAATACCTGACATGAAACTAAAATTTTAGTATCAATATACAGTGTGACTGAAGTTTTCCATGTTCTGTACCACCTAATTTAAAAAATGTCCCTGGCCCTGTTTCGTTGGCTAAATAGTGCAAATAAGGCCATAAACATTGAAAATCTTTGCATGAAAATAAACATAATGCTGTATTATAATTTTAATAGAAAGGTTTTATGATTTGCCACTCACTGACCTCTGTTTAAGCTGTTCATCTGTGTGTCAGTGATACAATTCTCTTGCTGTGCTTTTCTGTGATCTTGGGAAGGTCATTATTTCTTAGTTAAAGCAGAGTCTATGCCCATTGCAATATAAAACAACTGGTTTGTGTGCCTAATCAAAAATTTAGAAATTTTCTAAAACCTAAACATCTTTTATATGATATATGCATATAAACATGGAATAACTACATGTAAATAACAAAAAATGCATTATCCATAACGCACTGTGTTGAATAAATGTGAAACAAAATGAGGTAAAGAAATCTGTGGAGGTATTAACTTCTGCACCTTAATATATTTAATTTACCAATGCAGATTTCACTTAATTACCAGTAACTTATATTTGGCATTCCTTCCTTAATATTTCTTGAACAAAACTTAAACTATATTCCATTTGACTGCTTAAAAAGTAGATGATTTTGCTACTTGGATAGCTAATCCTGCCTGCTTAACATACACAAGAGAAATGATTTGTCATGCTCTTACTCAAATATCTTCCTAATCTGAAAATTACTGTAAATCATGTGTCTTTATGCTTTTTACAAAACAGAAAAAACAGCTTTTTCATTTGAGTTGTCAGATGTTTTTGTACGTATAACATCTAATCTGTTCTTTATTAGCGTGTGTTCTATGCTGTCATTGTTCACATCTTTGGCTTTCTTCATACCCTTGTGTCCTATCTTGAAAACTAGTTAAATTCAGACAACAGGATAATTTCAAGAGTCAAGAGAACAGAGAGACACAGAACACAGCAGCTGGACAAGAAACATATGAAACCAGTGCTGGTTTCCAGACAGTAGCAGTGGGTACTGGCCAGCATGAACACTGTTCCACCTCTTGGGGGTTTGTGCAATTTTCTTGTGGGTGTTAAGCAGAAGAGGCACCTTGACAGACCTCTCTGATGCTGCCAAGGGAAAGAAAACAACTCAAGCATGGAATAAATTAATATTTTATACAGCATGAAGGGAAGCTGGAGAAGGCCCATGTCACTTTTCCAGAAAAACCCTCGTAGATCTCTGACAGCTGTGCCACACTACAAAGGTGTAGTTAGTCTTAGGTTTTATTTTCACACATGGCTCCTCACTGCTGATTACTTTTCCTCAGCAATTATGTGAGTGAAGTAATTTAAAAAGAAACTATGGATACTGACATTTCAGTGTTTTGTGTTTTGTCATCATTCAAATGTTTCTTCATCAATTACATTTCTAAATATGTGGTAAAGTAAGCAACCACATAATCTCAGTTTAAAAACTTTTATTTTTTTTTTGGCAGATTTGTTATGTGAGACCACATATTGTTTAGCAGGTAAACTCCTGTCATACTGTTGGTCTCACACAATGGGGGGATTTTCAAGGTAGTGTTTCTGCTCTTTTAGAACAGGTGGACAGGTCCCTGCTTGTGATGAGTCAAGAGTGTAGCAGGATTATATCTATTTTTTTGTGAATTTAAACAACTTATCTGAACAGCTTTACTAGGTTTGGTAGTATAAGAATTCTCATCAAAAATGGGCTGATTAGAGAGACTAACTTGACTCTGGGAGACTCAGGCTAATTGCACTGGAGCCACACTGACAGAAGTCAAAGTACTAAGCAAATAATTCTTTAACAAGTGGTGTATTTGCTGCAACGTGAATCTGTAACAATGGAGGGATGTCAAGCCCATCATCATTAGTGATGCTCTAGAGTTCAGAGCATGAGATGGCCCTTTCTGTAGTGAAATGCAGGTTTGAGACTTGCTTTTGAGTAAATGCGATGAATCATTTAATAGCTTTAGAATGGAAATTCTTGTTACTTTCTTGATGTAACGCAGCCTAAGGAGTCGTCTATCATTTAAAATCAATCCCCTGAGGAAATATTTGATAGAACAATTAGACTGGATGTTAACAGTTTGGCAAGCTTTTGGGCAACATTGACAGTGATTCTTTATAGACAAATATTTAGGAAACTGTCAAACAGATTTATTAATACACAGACTTAGAGCCTGAAACTAAGAAATGCAAGTAATCTAGTAATTCAAAACACATCTCTTGTTTTGTTAGATGTGGATGATATCACAGATTTCAACAGAACTCTTCTGCTGCTAAAGCTAGGAGTGACATTTAGTGGATTTAAGCACTCTAGAGGTGCAGTTGTGGAGAGAGAAAAAAGGTACTTTGTTTAATGCCTCAAGGATTCCTCTAGCAAGGCAGATCGTTACTGTTTCCTTATTTTAAAAACAAGCAAACAAAAAACCTCCAAAATCTGGCAGATGTTGCATGTGATGAGAGATGTGTTGGCTGTGTATTGCAGTTCTTCAGATTCAGGAGCTGCACTCAATCCCATCACTGAAATCTATTTTTTGGGTTTTTGACAGCTGTTTTTGCCACTTACTTTAAAAGCAGATGGGGAAAATGCAAAGAAGAGCTGTCAATTTTATTACCATGTATAATCAGCATCTGTGCAATACATCAGACTCATTGCACAGCTTACACTTCCTCTCTGTAGTAAAATTCTTTTGGGATTTCTTGACAACCTTCTTGCAAGACTTTTGTATATTAGTAGATACTGGAATTAGAAGTATAGACTAATTAACTGCTAAAGCTTCTATTCTGTCATCCAAATTTACTTAATCAAGATGTTATGATTGTTTAATTATAAAATATATATCTAATTTGCTCTTCCATATTCAAATTCACACTTTCTTAAGCAAGGTGTTTTGTTTTATTTTAGTATTATAAAATACTTTTTATACATCTCTGATCCCTTTACATGTATTTAGGTGCAGCACATCTCTGTGAATATTTCTTTACCATTCTCTACTGAGAGGGCTTAGTATCTTGTACCCCATCTGCATGATTTAAAGTAAAAATGATTCTGTAGAGAACAGGGTGTTCTTCATTCCCAGTCTGCCCTCTTCCCTGGTGCAGCAGTCGTTCACAGAAATGACTTTTTATAGTGGGAAAATAAGATAGTTTAAAAGTGTCAGTATAAATAAGCATGTTGTCTGTCTCTGTAAGTGTGGAAGTAGTAATCAGTAATGGTGTGCTGCAGGCTTATAGTTCAGAACAGCATCCTCCTGGAAAGTGTCAAGTGATTTACATGTCACAGGGCCCTCTGGGGACCGTGTGGGAAGAATGTGTCTCCTGGCTGGGGACCTACTTTGATTTGATTTGATTAGGTTGGAAGTCACAACTGCAGAAGCACCTTTGTTTCTTAGAATAGTAAGTGGTTGTACATTACAGTGTCTGCAGTGATAAGCAGAGGGGAAAGATTTCCAGAGAGAAATGTTCTTGGTACGTTTCCTAGATAGGAGAGATTAGGGAATAGTCTTCAAAAAAGGTTTCAACCAGTTTGGCAGCATGAACAGACAGTAAAACACTTATGTATCGATGCAGGACTTCTTGGAAGTGAAACACTAAAAGGAGACAGAGACTTCATATTAAAAGCATTAATTAGCGTTCGTGTGGTGATGGGCAGAGTACTTTCTTTACATGAGGCAATGCAAGCTTTGATGAAAAGTGTACTTAGCTGTCTCCCTCCATTATCTTAGCTTATTAAATATGCTACTAAAATTGACTGTGACTTTTGAAAAAGAAACCACCAAGGCACTGTTTATGATACATAGATGTTCGTTTATAAGGAAGAACGACTTCTGGAATGACTTTGAGTTGTTGTGAACAAAATTTAATACAAATTTCATGGAAAAATACTGACTCAAGCTTTTTTTTTTTTTTTTTATTCTTTGGTGATAAAATGCTGCTTCTGGCCAAGTCATTTGCAAGCACTTAATGGCTGACTTTTTCAGTAACAGATAACTACAACCCAGCCTATTCCAGAATTTAAAATATTTCATTAATATAGGGCATTAATATAAAGGAGTTTTTAATTACTAAGGGTTTTATCAGTAGAATGCAAATTTCCTTTAGATATTAGTCTATCTGTACTTTGTGACTCTGGAATATATCTAATTAGATTTTCTCTGGAATAGTGGATGCAAATTTACACTCTGTGAAATTCAGTTGATTCTATGAAGATAAAGCAGAAAATTAGAGGATAACAAAGCTTGAAAATGTGGATTTGATTTACTTTCTTTACGGACAAAATGGGGTATAAAAGATTTTTCTTCTGTATTTATATAATCTTATTCTTCCTTTCTTATGTTAATCTCATTTTCTAAAATGTGATGTCTTTCAGTTCCTATACTTTGGCATAAGAAAATAACATACTTAGATGATCCTACTATAACAAATCCTTTATCCAGAAGAGCTTGTAAATATATCCCAGCACTGCACATTCTGTCTACTAGTATATAAATGTTTCACTAAAGGAAATGTTAGGTAAAATTGACATAAAGTTCATTTTCATATCCACCAGTGAATTGGTGCTAGAACTGCTAGAAAATAAGCTCTCAGAAATATGCTGCAGCAAGACTTCTTCAGTTTTTGGACCCATGTAATTTGTAGCCAAATTGGACAGCAGTAAATGAAAGCTGCTATTCCATCCTCTCATGAAAAATGGCCTACATGGATCCTGTAAGGTACTTCAGTTTATAGAATTAATATATATTTTTAATTAAGAGTGTAAACTGGAAAATATTGTGTCTTTATGTAATACTAGACCTCGAGTTACATGCCTTACCCTACCTAGTTAAGATCATTATATGTTTAAAGATATGTGAATGTAGACTGGAGCCCCTCCAGCACTAGTGCAGACACTAGCAACTCCAGTTACAAATCTCTACATCATGGACTAATAAGCAGCTTTTAGAAATGAGGTTTGTGATAGCCTCATGTGGGAGCATTGCTACTGCAATATCTCTTTCCCATATACCCAGAGACATTTTTCTCCACAGTCTCTCTCTCTCTGGCAATTCAAGACCTTCTCTGTATTATGGCCGAATCCTCCCCTGTCCTTTTCTACCCACCTGCCCCAGCTCCTTTCCAGTCCCCTGCATATTCCCTATGTTTGTCTCTGTGCAAGATATTCCTTGGCTGCTTTTCAGAGCTCCACATCTGATAAATGTCAGGTTAGGCTATCCCTGGTGGTTAGGCAATTGGTTGCTGCCAAATAGAGTGTGTAACATGAATGGATGGCTGGCAACCATGCTCTTCATGGCTGGGTTAATTTGGTTTCTCAACTCCTTCCAGTTGCTAAAATGATGAAATTTTATTATCTAGAGGGTTTACCTTTCCCTGATTTAGCCACCTGAGTAGAAAACTATCTCAGGTGATAACCATACCTAATCTTTATTTTCTGGGAAAACTAAGCTAAAATTTTAATGTAAGGACAGCAAATACTTGTGTGTGGCCTAACTTGGTGCTGGCCTTTAACTTCAGTAAGTTTTTACTTATTCGGGTGTTTGTCTTTTGCACCTAGCCAAGTGTATAGGAGAGAAGTGACCTTGTTGCTTTGTATCCTGGTCAGCACCCCCAGTCTGATGCAAAAGGTGTTTCATGGGTCCAAAAGGCTCAGCCAAGGCAAAGAGTATGAATGAGTATCATGCTTATGGGAAAAGTTTTCAGTCTTTTGCCACGGGATTCCCTTCAGTGTTTAAAATATACCTGAAATCTGTAGCAATGTGACAACATTTTCCTAAATAGGACTAAAACAGTTGTGATGAAGTGAGATTTTCTTTGTGTCTGGAAGATTTTTCTGGAGCTTTTGGGTTTTTTTCTTGGGTTCATCATAAGCCATTCAACAACAAATTCTGCCAAGTTAAAGCATGACCAGAGTAAAGAGATTTTAAGTATTAAATATATAAATATCTCCATCTGCACAAAACTTAATGAAGGCAGGAAAAAAAGCTTCAGTTCAGCCATATCGTGATCTCTTGAGAAACTTTACAAAAAGAAACTATTTCTGTTAGACCATTTTCTTGGAAAAGCTTACTCAAAATATATGAGTTTATTAGTTACACTGCACACACACAGAGGCTCATGTGTCTCAATCTGAACAAAAGTAAACAGAAGACAGTTAATAGAACAAGAGTAAAAGGAAAAAAATATGCCAATATTTCTACATCTAGATTTAAAAAGGCTCTTTCCCCTTAAATTCTGAGGCAATGTCCTTGTAATTTAGAATAATTTAAATTCTGCAGTAAACTTACAGATTTTTGATTACTTTTATTAAGTAGATTTTGGCATTGTCTTTGTGTACATAAATCAAAGATTTAAAACCTGTGCATGAAAGAGGGAAATACAAAGCTTATTAGATAAGCACGGTATGTAGTTGGAATAATCCTACCTTTTCCTGTAGTACTTTTTGGTGTAGTAGTTCTTACCTTATGTCTACATGGCAGAAATTTGCACTGCCATAACCATGGTATAATGGGGTGTGTGAGGAAGTAGCTTCTATTTTAAGTGTGCTCATTGCTGATTCTGTTTTGACTCGTTGGCACCTGGGCCATAGGTCTATATCTGCATTGATTTCCCATATGCAAATCTCTACAAGTTCAAAAACTTACTGGAAAACGGTTTCCATCAGTAAATTCACACCTTACAGTATGGGAATTTTCAATTACAGCTGCTGTACACACAAAGCAAGCGTGGCCAGGAACATTAGCTACAAGTGGAGATTAAAATACTTGTTTCAAGAAGTTAGAATTGTGGCTCTGCAATCCTTATATTATATCTTAAAGAAGATAATTTGTGTACCATATCTAAAGAAATTGTGTGCATCTTTAAAAATACAGCAATTACCTTATTGCAGGTAGCAACTTATGTTATTTGGTCTGTAGGAACATTCCCCTCCCCATTCCCATGGCTTGCATATTTCAGTTAACTCGTGGAAATCTGCAGGTATTTTAAAATAAAAATTACTATGTAAATTGCTATATGTGAATAGTATGTTGGAAGTAAATTAGGACTAATTCAAGGCTAAAGTTTTTAATGACAATTATATCTTAAATTCTAGAGGAATCTTGCGTGCTCTGAAAATAAGTTTTCTTTATATATAAAATCAAGATTGGGTTTTTAATTTCAGTATTACTCTCAGTAGGTTAAAAGGTTTGGCTGAATAATTTTTTTTTTTT